>APFE030115873.1:0-35805 GCA_000404065.3 Pinus taeda | reverse complement strand
ATAACAGCATAATCCATTTGGCTTGAGAGTGCTAGGTACACCAAGAACTTCACGGGCCTCGGAACACTCCCACTGGGCTAACCAAGTAGACTCCAATGGATCCAAGGAAGGGTCTTTGACTAGTTTATGAAATTTCATACATGCTGAAAGGGCACTCATGACTAGAACCTAGCATATTGCCTCTTTCCAATATAACCATATTTTCCAAATGACATACTTTGGAAGAGTGGACCAAATATCCTCTTGGAGTGAAGGGAGCCTAAATAAGAATTGGTCCAAGAGCTGAAGAAGGTTTGGATCTCTCTAAGCAAGATGGTTCTAAAGAATAGAGGACCAAGAGCCACAACCCACGCCCCCTTTGAACAATGACATTGGAGAAAGAGATTTGAGATAGTCTCCTGCTTTGATTCACAAAGCTGGCATCTAGAGGGGCTAATCCATCCCATTCTTCAAAGATTCTCTCGAGTAAGAATTTTCTTATGAGCAAGCAACCAATAGAAAAAAAAATGATTTTTGGGATGGAATTTGTTTACCAGATTTTTCCCCATATCGAATTTTTTGGAGGTAAATGGGTGCAAGAGAGCATGTGGAGATATCCTTCCTTGACTGAGTATGATGTAGGAGCATACAACTCAGCAATTTCGTTTTAATTCTAGCTAACTTAGCGGGTCTTGTGTTTTTCAAGGAAGTCAGATTCTTATGTATTAATTCTTAATGTTTTGAGTAATTAGAATAGGAATTAATTAGATAGTGTGAGGATATTTTTAAATGCTCTCGAATATAAGAGAACATGAGAGATGATGAGTGATGATGAGAGAGCTCGAAATCAATTATAAGTCTTAGACTAGAAAGTGGTGTCATGATTCATGGAACTAAAGAGGATTCTTAGGGATTACTAGAGCTAAAAGTCAACTTAGAGGGTATTTAGGTTTTAGTTCACGAGATTAAGGATCAGAATGAAAATTGGTTTAACAAAACCTTTTGTATAAATGTAAGCCTAAAAGTCATAATAGTGAGGTAGATAGTCAATCAATCACTCATGAGTTAGAGAGTGAGTCATTTAGGCCTACGGGCAGGAATGGAAAGGCCACTAATATTGAAAATCAGGCCGAGGAAGAAATTCTTGTGTAAATGGTTGTTTATTAATATAGATAACTCGACTCTGAGTTTGTGTGATGTGTATTTGAATTGTAAGTTGTTTGTGAACTTGAGTAATTCTGTGTAACCTAAGTTGCAGGTGCGTAGAATTAAAGAAGTGCAGAGAGGAGTGTTATGGTTTTACACATAGAAATCTGGAGAAAGCCTTTAATGTTACAAAAAAGGTGAAAGAAGCATAAAGGCGTGAACAGAGATCGGGATTAGAGCAGGAGAAAATCGTAAGGCGACAGCAAATACATGGGCAGAAAGTCAAATGGGCTATTACATAGTAAGAACCAAATGAATGTAACTGTGCACATGAACCATTGGATTAGTTAGATAAAAGGACAAGGTCTTGTGCGATAGAAGGCTAAGATTAGGGCACGCAAAATGAAGTCAAGAAGATGAATGGCGGAGATTAAGCGATAACCCTTTATTAAGGCGAGTTCTTTAAAGTTTTGTATTGAGCACGTGGGTGGTATTCGCAAGCGGTACGTAGCTCCTCATGCACCCTAAAGGTGTTAAGCGGTCTTTCAAAATTTCACGTGATTACCTTTATCAGTTGACACGTAGCATACGATGGATAGAGAAAACCACTTTTCTCGCATGCTCTCAATTTGATATTGGTTGAGCTTCATTTCACGGGAGATTGCACGATAGCTGCTCGATTGAACGAGTCATATCAACAGTAGAGACTGTTTAGGCTAGTTAGCGAGTGGACGACATGACAGTCATTAGATCGGATGAGGCAAATAAACGGTCGAGATTATCTAAGTTTTTTAGCGATCGGATGACGCGATAATCATGAGTTCGAGGAATGACATCGATAACAGAGAGTTAGCGCGCTAGGGAGAGCATCGATGTATGTGCAAATGTTTTTGAAATGGTGGAAAGGTAAGGTTTAAGTGTGGTTTATGAGATATTTATATTATACGGGAATGATAATAGGAATAAGAGGGATTGATGTACTCCAGGTTAAGTTAAGAACTAACCAAAGGTTAAGAAGGGTTGTAAGGTTCCACTTAAAGGTTTATCAAAGGTTTAGACTTTGGATAGCTAAGTCAAATGTTTCTGCATAGTGTTTATTTAAATAGCCTTAAACTTTGACTAAGTGAAAGTTTTACTAAGTATGGAATTTTTGGAATTCCTGGGACATGCATAGTGTGACATCAAATTATATTTACATACTATAGGTATATGTCGCTTAGGTTGCAACATTGGAGTATATGTATCTTAGGTTGGCATCATTTGGTGTCAGAGAAGAACAAGGAAATTCTGCATGTAAGAATTCTTTGAGAAAACATAGAACAAAGTTATGCTTTGAAGATGTGTATGGATGCAAGAGGAGATAAGATTTTAAATCTAAGAAACAATAGACACACAAAGATAAATTGTAGCAGAATTTGCAGATGCAAAGGAGACAAAGAGCAATCAATTCAAAGTGTAGGTGAGTGCTAGAACCAGATCATGCAGAGGTCTTGAAGGTGAGGAGATTGTAGCAACCTAGAGCAAGGAGTGCTCAATTGGTTACAAAGGAGAGAACCAGAGAGATGCCAAAAGACTGCGCTCAAAAGAGAGAAGCATAGCGAGGCATGTGTAGCAAGAAGGAGACTTGCTACTGAAGAGTTTTTGTTGCATCTCATAGAAAGATCATAAAGGAAATACCATAGAAGATGTGGGTAGAATTGCTAAGGAATGAAGAAAGCTAGTAAGAATTTTTGATTGATAGAATAGGTGGTGAGAACCTAGTATATCATTTGTGATTGAAATACAAGAGGATAGTTGTGTTCTTAAAACATGAATATGAGTTGAAGCCTAGAATGAGCATAGAGAATGCTCAAAGAGGTTCCATAGAATAGAGAACCAAGTTCTTTCTAAAAGACAAAGTATAGAGGAGAGCCTGCTGAGGTGAGTGAGTGAGGAACTCATGAAGATAGAGAAGAGGATGACTATTGATAGTCATAAAAGAGATAACGAAGGTTCTGAGGAAGACCACAATAGAAGAAATGTGAAGAAGGAGGATGCCAAAGCAAAGGGAGAGAGAATGAGTCAAGAGGGGCATGACAAGGACATCGTCGAGTTAAAAGAACAACTCAATGTATTAAGGATGATACTAGAGGAAAACCAAAGACAAGGTTGGGTTTTGAGGAAAAAGGAAGTCTAGTGGTCTAAGTTATAGAGAAGGCTACAACAGAAGAAAGTGAAGTGGCTAGTAGAGAAACTCAAAGAAGTTGAGTTGGAAATGGAAGTTTCCATTTGTGAAGCAGATCAAGGTGAAGTTCAGGGTAAAGATGAAGACTAAAAATCTGGGGAAGATCTTATGAATTACTGTGAGAATTCAAGACAACAAGGAGATATGATGTCTAGAGAATCAAGTGACACCATAAGGTCTCATGTTCTTAAAATTGATAGTTTGTGTATAATTCCAGGTATTGTAGGAGAAAAGAAACTTTGTAAAGATGTCTTCAGGATGGATGAGGATTTTGAAGTGAAACTTGACAAAGGAAATTTCTCAGAGGAGGAAGAATTTGATTGGTTACATGCAAAAGAGTCTGTGGATAAGTTACTTAATGAGTGAAGACAGTCATTTGAAGCTATCATATAGATGGAAGATCGGGATCTTATTATGATGAAGAATGAAGGAATATTGTCTCGGACAGGTAATCTAATGAATTCTAGTGAAGGACAAATGCATGAGAATATTAATGCAGATGATGGGACAAGGGTAGCCATTGAAGAAGGGTTAGAGAGAGACATCAAGAAAAAGTGTATTGAAGAAGAAGGATATCTACTGAAATATGTTATAAAAAAGAAGTCCATGTAAAAGATTTAACAAAGGGAGAAATGACATATGATGATTGGTCACTAACAATGGAAAGTCTTGTAGAGAATGATCAATCTTTTGAAGCTGTCAAAAGTATGGAAGAGTATCTTTCAGAAGATGAATAATATGAAGTAAATAATGGTGGAGAATGTATCTTAAATGAGAAAAGTAGTGAATTATTGCAGTAGAAAGAATTTAGTAATACATTTATGTTTGAAGTTGTTACAACATAGAAACAATTTCTTGTGAGAAGAGGAGATGAGAATCAGTCTGAAGAGCTGAGATGTGAAGCAACAGTTGAGATTGTTCAACCTTGTAATTTTCAAATTGACAATTTGTGTACAAATGCAAGAATTATAAGTGATGATGAAACACTTATGAAGCGTCAAAGAGAAGTTAAATTATTGGAATATTTGCTAGAAAAAATCAGAGTATGATAGTGTGATTGCAGACGAAGGAATTGACTACAGTGGACAAAAGTAGAAATACATCATTGAAACAAATCTTGTGGAAGAAAGACTTACTGACTGTTTAGAGAGTCCATTAGAAAATTCTTTAAAGAGGTTGAATCACCATACTGATATGCTGATAGAGGAGTAAAAATCAAAGTAGCATACTAAAATGTTTCCAAAGGAGGAAGAGGCACTGAGGCCTTATGTGTTTTATTTTAATAATTGTTTTGTGGGTGCCGGTTTTGTTGCAGATGCTGGAGAAAATATGGCACATACGAGAAACCAAGTAAATATGGAAGAGGAGGAAAAATATATTGGAATCAATGAACAACATATTGATGTATTTAAGAGGAATCAAGTACAAAGGAAATTGGAGGACAATTTACTTTCTGAAAGTAAATTTCTAGATATTGAAGAGAGGTTGTTTGGAAAGAAACAAGAGGGTAAGGATGAAAGGGCACTAGTAAGAAACCAACAACTTCAAAGAGAAGACAACAAATAATAGTTTGAAGATGAGTGGATAGAGTACAAAAACAAATGGTAGAGTAGTTATCAGTCAAAAGATAAATTGGAAATAGAGATTGAAAGAATAATAAGATTGATCATAAAGGTGCCTCAGAAGAAAGCAACAGTAAGAAGACCGAGAAACGGAAAAAGAAAGACAACAATAGATTGTGAAAGCATAGCTAGTGGGGCAAAGCAACATAAAGAGTGGAAAACTAGAGAACAACAACAAATAATAGTAGCAACCAAAGGCAAATCATAGAACAAATTATGGGATGCAGGAAGACAAAGGTCGGAAGCACATGATTAGGAGATCATGATTATTTTAACCTTGAAAGTGTGATGCAGGAGCATATAGCTCAATAATCTTGTTTTAATTTAGGTTAACTTAGGGGGTCTTGTGTTTTCAAGGAAGCTGGATTCCTATGTATGTAATCATTAATGTTTTGAGTAACTAGAATAGGAATTAATTAGATATTGTGAGGATATTTGTAAATTCTCTTGAACATAGGAGAACATGAGTGATGATGAGTGATGATGAGAGAGTTGGAAATCAATTATAAGTCTTAGACTAGAAAGTGGTGTCATGATTTGTGGAACTAGAGAGGATTCTTAGGTATTACTAGACTTAAAAGTGGAATTAGAGGATATACAAGATTTAGTTAAGTAGATTAAGGATTTGAACCAGAATTGGTTAAATAGAACCTTTTATATAAATGTAAGCCTAAAAGGTATAATAGTGAGGTAGAGAGTCAGTCAGCCATTCTGGAGTTAGAGAGTTAGTCATTTATGTGTACGGGCAGGAAAGGAAAGGCCACTAATATTGAAAATCAGGTCGAGGAAGAAATTCATTTGTAAATGGTTTTTTATTAATAAAGATAACTTGATTCTAATTTTGTGTGATGTGTGTTTGAATTGTTAGTTGTGTGTGAACTTGAGTAATTCTATGTAACGTAGGTTGTAGGTGTTGTAATGTAGGTTGCAGAATCAAAAAAGAAGTGTAGAGAGGAGTGTTATGGTTTTATGCACAGACAGATTCGGAGAAAGCCTTTAATGTTACATCGAACATGAAAGAAGCATAAAGGCACAAGCAGAGATTGAGATCAGAGCAGGTGAAAATCGTAAGGTGAGAACAAATACATAGGCAGAAAGTTGAATGGGCTATTACATATTAAGAACCAAAAGAACGTAACGGTGCATAGGAACCATTGGATCAATCAAATAAACGGATGAGGTTATGTGCGATAGAAGGGTAAGATTAAGTCATGCAAAATGAATCCAAGAAGATGAATGGTAGAGATTAAGCGATAACATTTTATTAAGTCGAGTTCTTTAAAGTTTTGTATTAAGAACATGGGTGGTATTCGTAAGGGGTATGAAGTTTCTCACACCTCGTAAAGGTGGTAAGTGGTCTTTCAAAATTTCAAGCGGTTTCGTTTAGTGACTAACATGTACCATAAAATGGAGAGAGAAAACCATTTTTCTCTCTTGCTCTCGATCTGATATCGGTCGAGCTCAATTTCACACGAGTTTGTGCAAAATCTATTCAATTGAATGGGTCACATAAACGGTAGGGTTTTTCAGGTTATTTGGCGAGCAGATGAATTTCTATCTGTTAGATCGGATGAGACAGATCAACGATGGATATCAGCTAAGTTTGTTAGCGATCGGGTGACGCAATAACCATCAGATCGAGGAATGTGATCGACAATGGATATTTAACGCGCTAAGGAGTGCATCAATGTATGTGTAAAGGTTTGTGAAATGGTGGAAAGGTAAGGCTTAAGTGTGGTTTATGAGATATTTCTATTATATGGGAATGATAATAGAAATAAGCATGATTGATGTATTTCGGGTAAGTTAAGAATTAACCAAAGGTTAAGAAGGGTTGTAAGGTTTTTCTTAAAGGTTTATGAAAGGTTTACAATTTGGATAAATAATTCAAACATTTTTGCATAGAGTTTATTTAAAGAGCCTTAAACCTTGACTATGTGAAAGTTTTACTAAGTATGGAATTTTTGGAATTCCTTGGACACGCATATCATGAAATGAAATTGGATTTGCATACTGCATGTATATGTGGCTTAGGTTACATCATTGGGGTATATACAGCTTAGGTTTGCATCAGAGTAGCTGGCACTCTACCAACCCCACTTGCCTTCCTCATATAGTGCAATCGGGGCACACCCTTGAAACTTTTTCTAGAGCCTTTCTCCTTAGGGGAGAAGAGCCTCGAGGATTTTTTATAACTGCCACCCCTTCCAACCTCCATGCTCATTCCACTCAATGATCTAGTCCAATGTTTCCACTCCCCTATTTATCAAGAGGAACTGAAGATACACCAAGCAAGAATGAGACTGCATGGGCTAAATTCCCATTACAGAATTTGAGAAAATTTTGATGGTGGCTCCATTTCCTCAGAACTTGTTCAAATTATCCCTAGAGGAGTTGATCATACACCATATAGGGGAACCGAATCTAGTGGCCACATGGCCATTCTGAACAATAACTCATGTTAGTAATTGAAATTCAATAAATTTTTTCTCCTCTTGCCATATTTACAATTCTCGGGTCCCTCATGCCCAACCCTCCACATTTTTTTTGGGCTTTGACTGTTTTCCAATTTACTAAGTGGTATTTCTTTGTATATTTTTTACCTCCTTTCCACATGATTTTTCTTATATGTATAACCATTTGATGAAGAACACTTTTGCGAGCTTTTAAAGGAGTGAACTAATATCAAGGGCTTGTCGATAGGACTGATTTCACCAAGATTTCCCTACCTGCATTATTGAGTCAAGTCCCACCATAGTTTACAATTTGTGTTTTCATTTTATCCTACACCTTTTGCCAGGAATAGGGAGTAGTGTGACTAGGAATATTGGAATTCCTATGTAATTGAAGTCCTTCCAATCTCTCATAGCTTTGTATCCTAGAATTTCTTCAATCTTTTTTTCTTTTAGCCTTGAGATATTCCAACTCTATATTTGGTTTTTTATATCATTCATGACTCCCCTAGATGTCGTGAGAAATTTGTTGAGAATGTTTTTGAAGCACCTAGCTATAGCGGTAGAGGCACCTCCCATTAATATTGTGTTAGCCACAAACTCATCGTGATTTATGCTTTTGATGCCTTCCCAGAATCGATGCCATGAATGCTGAGATAGGAACATTTATTCTCTGAAGTTTTTCTCAGAGCATCAAGCATAATTAAATATAATAAGGGTGGGAGGGGGCAGCCTCTCAAAAATTTGAAGAAGCCAACAACCCTATCATTCACCATCAGAGCAATCTGGGGTGAGGCAATACAAAGGCTATCATGCTTATAAATGTCTCATCAATCCCTAATGTTTGAATGACATTCAACTAAAAACTATGTTTAACCTGGTCAAAGGCCTTCGCCATCTCCATCTTAACGATCATGCATTGATCTCCTCTTCGCTAGGTATATTTTAGAGCCTCTTAGATAAGGATGATTAGTGAGCACGCAACTGACCTTAAGCATAGGAGAATCAAGTCTTCTGCTTTAGCAGAGCATGTGGAGAAAGCAAAACATCATGTTTGTATTGAGGAGGCTAGTGTTATTGCTAGAGTTTCACAGTTCCATCATCGAAAATTTAGGGAAGCCTTTGAGATTGAAAAAAGGCTGAGAAATCTCAATAGAGAGGATGGCTGGAAGATCAGTAGTTTCTGGGTCCCAGCATTCTCATCCTAGTCATTTCTCCCCTTCCTCCCCTCCCTCATTTATAGCTTCTTCTTGTTGTCATGTATCCTTTGGCCTTTGTTCTTTGTTGAGTTGTTGATATAGTATGAGGTTTTTTAATAACATTTAGTTTATGCTTTTAGTTATATACTAATAATTTTAACTAATAAAAGAAAAATAATTACTTTAATATTGAAATCGATCTATGATATATGTTAATTTAACAATTAATTAAATCTAAATATTTAAAATATTATAGTTTTATTCTTTCTAACACTTGAATTAATCTAATATTTATATTTTTATATATATTTATTAAATAGTTAATACCTTTTATAACTAACTATTAATTTAATAATCATTTAAATTAATTTATCTATATATATATAAATAAATTTTATAAAATAGTTAAAACCTCTATGTAAATTCATATGTCCCTTTGACTTTTAACTTATTTTTATGCCCCTCGTCCAGTCCAACTAACCATTTCCTAGTCAAATTTAGCCATTAGTCAATATAGTCGTTGCCTAGTCAAGTATTATAGCTGTTGGAGGTTCTTCTCTGACTATTTAACTTGCAAAGCTGGATCTGATTCTTCAACTGGTTGGTTCGAAATGCATCGACAAATGAAATATCATGTGATTTACGCTGAAAAATATCTCTTAAACATGATATGGATAATGGAAGCCTCAATTCAACAAGCATGATATTGTCAAATATTTGTCTCCGACGGACAAAACCCCCCTCCTTTTTAGAGATTAAGAGGGGAAATAATGACTAGACATGACACGCCAGTAGCTTCGAAAATATCTTATAAGAGACATTACAGAGGGAAATCACCTGAAATCTAGAGAATGATCCAGGATTTGATTATGTAGGGATTAAATCCAAAAAGGTAGAGTTTATGTTTTGCCCCATAGTACCACTTAAATGAGCATCCCACCAGCCTACATAGGTCCTTATTAGTCACATCCCGGAGGGAATGGAAAAAGCTTGTTGAGAAACCATCCATACCCAACACCTTATTAGGGGTAAAGGAGAAGATTACTTTTCGGATTTCCTCCTGTGTCAGAGGAAAAGTCAAAGAATGATTCCAATGGTACATAATTTAAGGAGTATCACACTAGCCTACATAGGTCCTTCTTAATAACATGCCAAAATGAATGGAAAAATTTGGTAAAGACACCATTTAGACCCGATCCCTTATTAGTGAGGAAGGAGAAGATTACTTTTTGGATTTCCTCCTGTATCAAAGGAGTAGTCAGAGAGTGATTCCATTCCTTCAAAACTAAGTGGGGAATTCCCTCGAGGAAGAAGTATCTATTTTCTAAGTCCCATTTATGATCCTTAGTGTATATATCTTTATAGTTCCCTATAACAACTCTTTTAATTTCTTCAAACTTATTGATGATCTCACCCCCATGAGTAATATTGTTTTTAAATTCTCAAAACTTAGCTTGTTTGTGAGACAACTTAGTATTCCTATCCCTTGCCTTAAGCTAGTTATTTATTGATTGTAGTCTCTGGTACTCGTCTTCCTTCTCAGAGTTGTGTGTAGGCTCTTGAAGGTTTTGACTTCCTTTTCTATCTCTAATTGTTGGATCAGAATGGTTTCAATTCTCCCTTGAATTGCTTCTAGTTTTTCTTCCATATTTTTTATGTTTAACATTCTTTCGAATTTATGCTCCTTGAGCCAAGTTTTGATGTCTCCTTTAATTTTGTGAATATTAGCCTCCTAGATAGTAGTTTTGTTTCCATCAATTCAACTTGACCATGAGATGGTGACCATATTGAAGAAGTTAGGAATTTACATCCATTAGGGATAGTAACAAAAGGGAATAGGGCCCAAATCCAAAGGTAGGGAGATGTCTAGTTGAATCGACCAATGATATGATCCAGCGCATTGGATGACGGAGGATTTAATGCTATAATTAAAAGTGATGATACTTTCAATAGAAAGGAACTGGTCCACATGGGCCACTCTATGGTTTGGACCCACTCTTTTGTTAGTCTAGGTGTATGAGAATTTTTCAGGTTTGACATCATATAGGTTCAAGGCTAGGATGAGGTCGTCCATGTATTCTTGCTAGGCATCACGAATTATGGAGCCCCCTATTTTTTTGCGATTTCCCATTGTGGTATTGAATTCTCCCTGAATAATGCAGTTATTCTTGAACTCAATGGTTTTCAGCTCCATCAAGGAGTTCCAACACTCTTTCTTTTCCCAAAAGTGGACGAGCATGTACAAATTGATCGTTGTGAAGAGTTGTTGTTTCTAAATAATACTAAAAATAGTTTCTATTGAGTGGGACATTTTTAGAGTACTTACCAGGTTTAGATTTTTCGGATTCCATAATGTGCAAACGTGTCCAGATGTTCCTCTTAAACTACATGTTTCCATCTTGCTAGTGTTCCAAAACTTATGTTTGATAAATATGATAGACTCCTAACCCATCTTTGTTTCTTGTAGGAGGGTGACTTCTTTTCTTTCTTTATTGATAAGGGATTTTACTTCCCTGATTGGTTTTACTAAACCAAGACCCTACAATTCCAAGGTATAATATTCATTAATCAAATTTTACGGTTATCCATGCCCTTATTAAGGCTTGTGTTGTTTCCACCCCCCAACCACACCACCTACTTTGTTTCCTACATTCACTAGTTGATGTGGAATAGTGTGGTGGACTCCTAATTCTTCTTATTTTGAGTTTTTCTGGTATAACTTCATTGTTTGTTTTGCATCATATATATATATATATATATATCAGAGGCTGCCTCTGCCTTGTTCCCTCCAATCTATTGTTAACTGAGCTATATTGTACAACAAGTTCCTTACGTTCGAAGGGGGCCATGAATCCTTCTATTTCCTCCTCTTCATCTGAAGAATCATTGGAACTGTTGTTGGTGTCAAGACTTGAAGTAGACACCTTCTTCCTTTTGTCATTCGATCCTTGGGGACAGAATGAGGGGGGAGGCTAGGGGGGATCTGAACTAACAACCCCAACCACAAACCCCAATATTCCAAATCTATTCTCATTTTCCAAATCGAGACCAAATCCAACCAATGACCTCTAATAGGGGGCTAAGTCCACTCAAAAGTTGGCCTAAACCGAATCTGGGTTGCTGACAAGAGGATGAAGCTCTGAGAAATTTTGATTCTTAACCTACGTCTATTGATATTTTGGATCCCTAGAGAGCTTCTCCACGGATGCTCCAATTTTAGGGTAACCTTTTGCAAAGTATCCATATTCACGGAACAACTTTCACCTGAATGGTAACTTATCATAATCAATGCCTTACACATGCGACCAAATATTCATATAGAGGTTGACTGCTGCCATAAACCCTTTTTAAATCCAACTCTGCACACATCCAAGCATAGGAGAAAAGGCCATATTTAGGCTCAGATTAGTCAATCTACCTCCCCAAAGACTTCCTAATAAGACGGAAATTCACAGCATTGTAGCAATGGAGGGGGTGCACCTAGACTGGAACTGAAGACAAAACATCATAATCAGTGTTGAAATTGGGACTCCATTGATCTAGATAGAGCCCCTTGGTGGCCATAAACTACAAAATGCTCGCGAACACAAATTCATGATCTAGACGATTCTCAAAATAAAAGTTGTAGAAACCCTTGCCACAGAAAGAGGAAATAAAAGCAGCCTTCATCAGAGGATTCCAGTTCTTTGCAATCGATTCCTGAACCGTATGAGGGGAGGACCAAAGGCCCATGAACTACTCAATAAGGCCTCTTCATAAACTTAGAATCCCCCTGCTTGCTAAAATTAAGGGCAGAGGCCACAAGAGTATTGGAAGCTTCAATTTCCACCTCAAACAACACTTCTAGAGGAGGCGAAAAAATACTCTCTGACCTAGGAAATGAAACGGCGGGCGACTGCATAGCCTAGGATGATGAGAGACCAAGCTAGAGGTAGTGATGGAAGAGGAATAGGGACCCACTCAATAAGGTGGAGAATAACCGTGGGAACCAAGCCACTAGCCAAATGATAAGAATGACACCAACCCAATAGGAGGCTAAGACCAAGTAGAGGAGGATCTAGGGGAATAAGTAAAGTCAAGTCAAACTGAAATAGACATGACCAATAGGGAACTAGTGGCATCGGCTAGAGGGGCGAAACCGAATAGAGGGCCATGGTTCTTAAAATCATGATCTCAATATTAAAACCTCCATGAAATTTAACCTATCATTAGCTAGCCTTCATTACAATGTTGATTTTCTGACATAAGTTTGCACTAGTCATCTCAGTCAACTAGCTCCTCCAACATCTCCCCCACCCTCAAATCTACGACTAGCAGAGTGCCAAGAATGTTGCGAATGCTGGATTTTTCTAAGAAATAAGTCTGGGAGTTCCATTTATTTCTCATCTTGGCCTACATGAGGTAGGATTCAAAATTATTTTCCCATGTAGGTTCCTCAACCTTTTCCTATTTGATTTTTTGTATGTGTATTCCCAATTCAATTTTTCCAATGAGGTCAAATATTGATTTAATTCATGGTTCGAGTGTAATCTCTTCTTCATCATACCCTACCTTTAATTTTTATATGGATAAAACATATTAAAGTTGCTATGTTAGGAGGTAATCAAGAAGCTCAAAGTAAAAAAAAGGCAAGTTTTGGGCTATCAAGGATATCATCCAAGTTGTATGGGGTGTCAACTGGAATTTCAAGCAATATTTTCAAAAAATCGGTGGGCTTTTTTATTTTTATAGAAGTTAAATTAATTGTGTTGTCATTATTACTTGATTGATTCCCTCAAAATTGTCTCTTTGATTTATTCTTCACTCTTTGATTGTCACCATACACGTGCATGCCTTTTACTCATCACTTTTCCCACGTAGTGGATAGTAATTGTGAAAAAAAATGAAATAACCTCTACTGATCATTTGATGATAATGGTATGTAAGGAACATGTAACTTATCGAAAAGAGAAAACCATAGTTGATTACTCTAGTTGATGGGTCCCTCTACTTGTCTTTTATGATATATTCTATGAGGGTTATAATCTATGTTGTTAGACATGAGTGATTTTCTGGAACTACTTGCAAATGAATAGCCAATTATTCTTTTATAGCTCATTGAACTGTCAAATCATACTCTATGTGTTTGTTCTGCAAGATTCTTCTTTCGTGATCCAAGTCAGTTCTTCCCTTATATTCTATATGTTGTTCTTCTTTATACTGTTGTCATTTTGAACATTGTTTCTCCCTAAGGAGATTGTGAAGATCACGCTCCTTCTCCATTATGTTGCTTTAATCTAGTTACCTAGGTCATCTTTCCAATTACTTTTCTTATTCAACCGACCATTATGTCAGTCATATCTATAACTACTTTCTAATTAATTTAATTGAATTAATTTTAAAATGCAAAAACAAAAAAAATTAATAACTTAATAAAATTCAATTAGCTCTATCTTTTTAATAGATTAGTCCTTTACATATTAATTGGTTAGCTTTTTCATCCACAGTCCTATGGCTAACCTATGTTAAATATTACTAAGCTATATATCTCTTAAGGCATGCATCATTAACATGTGATTTGAGAATTTTCCCTTGCAAAGTCTTCAATTTTATAACTCTTGAAGGTGAGATGTCCTCAATAGGAAATGGTTCTAACCACACAATTTCAAGTTTCTTCTCCTAGCCTTTAACTTTAATGCCATATAGTATTACCATATTACCAACTTGAAAATGTTTAGCCTAAAGTTTCCCATCATCCAATGTGTTTTTATGTTTCTTGTTGACCTATTGATGGTAAAGGGCGAAAATACAATATTCCTCTAGTTGGTGTTATTTTTCAGTCACTCCTTTTGTAACTTTGTATTGTATTTTAGAATAGTGAAAACGCTTTCTCGGTTTGATGAATAATGGAATAGTACAATTTTGTTGAACCTATTGTTCCTTTGATTTCCATTGTGTTTGAATTTTTTATTATTGTTGTCATCATCTCTTTGAGTATCCTTTTGCTAAGGACACTCTCTAGTGAAGTGGCCAAACATGTTACAATTGAAGAATCTTCCTTTTCTTCCTTCTTTCAGCTCTTGAACTTGTCTTCATGGACCAAAATTTTTCTTCCTATTAGAATGAGAAGAGAAAGTCGTATCATTTATATCATTCGATGTCTTGTCTCTTTCCATCATCCTTATTTCTCCTTGAGTGCATCTAGCCAATAATTCATCAAATCTTAGAATCCTGTCATTTTTTAGGATGGTAGTGTTGAACACATCCCATTCTATTGTAAGGCCTCCAAGTGCAATAAGAGTGAAATCCCTGTCACCAATGGCTTCTCCAATTGATAGGAGATAATTCTTGATCTCGGTAATCCTCATGAAGTAGGATTGGATGGATTCTCCTCTATCCATGTTGATGTCTTTCAACTTGTTCTTGATAAAGAGAACTACATTTGCATTATTTACATTGAACATCCCAACTACCTTGTCATACATCACCTTAAATGTTTCCTGATTAGAAATATTGGCAACCAAAGGTTTGTGAATAGAATAAGCAATGATTTTATTAGCTTTAACTTCACCTTTCTTCTAATTTTTTTTGTGCAGCTTCGGATGCATTTGAACAAAACTCCAATACTCTTACTTTGACATAGTCCATGACATAATTTTATTCCAATGTCATATCTAGAGACATTCCATGCATGATACTCATAGTTGTCCTTAATCTTATCCTCATATTTGAAGTAAGATCTAGTTCTCATTAGGACTAGTTCCGAGTTATTGTCGAACAACTTCCTTTAGTGATTTGTTTTCCTCACTCTTTCTTGGGTTGCATCTTGACCTAAGCAATTTTAAAATGTTAATTTTATATAACAATGGTATTTTATATGGTTTAGCATAATTTACTTCAATGTTCCTTACCATCCCTATGAAAATTTCATATTATTTCGAGTAGTAATCACATTATCTTAAACACATTGATAGTAAATGTAGTTAGAACATAAAAACATCTGTAGAAGAAAAGAGAAGACAAGAGGACACAAGATGTGGTGGATGCCAGGGGAAAACCCCAATATGGGGAAACCATTTGATGAAATCTTCCTATTAATCTTCAATATTTTAGGAAAGAGAGAGAGTAGAAAAATCAAATCAACTTTCCCAAACAATTCGTGACAAAATCAACAGTTAACAATAGTCAAATGCAGCCCTAACTAGAAACTCAATGCCGGTCAAACTAGCACCAAAATGTCATCCATGTAGCTCAGTCCATATAAAATCAATTCAACCTTCTAAGAGAGTTAAATTCAAAACAAAATAGTTCAGTCAAAAGGAGAGATAAATCACTGGCATAATTTCTATGGTCAATCTTGAAGTGAATACTGAAGTAGACCATGGTGAAACTATCCCAAAATCCTCAATATTTGTGCCAATAAATGTGACCTCCAAAAGAAAAAAATTCTTCATCCTAAATAAAGTCAAAACTTGGTCAAACAACAAGGGTCAGTGCTAGTAAATGTTGCCCCTATAATATTTTTATCTAGAAAAACAATCCACAAATTTGTCCTCCTTTCATAACTGTGAAGTAAAGAGGGTTGCCTCCAAGTTGTACAAACCAATCAAGAGAGGAGAGAGAGAGATATTTGATGAGACAAGTGATGTAAAATTGAGGAGAGAGCTCACTCCTATTTATACACTTCGTGGAGGGTGAGGAGGCACATCTATTCGGCTTTTGAGCATATGTTTGATTGAGGCTAACCTTGAAAATTTTTTCATGAGAGAGAATAAATTCAAAATTCCATTTCTACTAGCTAGCATGAGATGATATTTATATCAAAATTGGACATCTCGAATGATGGATCCAATGAAATCATCATCTTCATCATATGAGTTGTCCTAATGTGGAATTTGTACCTAGTTTCTAATTTTAATGTAACCTTTAGTCGATTGGTTAGAGGCAACTTGGAAGATATCAAAATACATGTCGAACTGTATTCTTTGATCATATTGATCAAAATAATCTACAAATTTACAAGTATCTTACATATATCCTTCCATGTGGAAATTAGTACACCAAAGATGAGTCTCTTGGAGTTCCAATTGCATTGTAACGTTTTGTAAATGGTCTCTTTTAGCTCCAAGTTTTTTATGAGTTGTTAATATAGTTAATTGGCCATCATCGTCTTTCTCAATTTGTTGTGCTAATTTCAATGCCCCTTCATAGTTTCTAACTTCATGCATTCAAAGTGGACCTCATATTTTATGTAATAGAGAAACCACATGACATCAAACTAGAATATGCTCATCGATGGTATATGGAATCTGGATCGATAAATCTTTGAATAATTTATCATGCTCATGTATAGATTTGTTAGTTCTTTTCTTGATTTATTTTAATTATTAGGTTGCAAGGTTCTTGACGTCTTGTGCTTTAAATAATGTAATAAAACTAGTTTTAATTTCACTTTTTGACAAGTTGTTTTTTTGTGAGTTTCTTAAACCATGTTAATCCTCATTTTCTTAAGACTACAATGAATTGAGCCATTTTCTTGTCTTCATTATTATTATTTGATTGTTCTTGGTCATAGGTTTTTCACTCGGGAATTTCTTTATTTTTGTTCATTATATCAAGCTACACATGTTTTGGAATAATTTTACGACTGAACAAATTCTCAAATGTTGTGACTTGTTATTACTACAGTTGTTGTTTTTCTTATTGCTGGACAATAGTCATTGACTTCCATGACATCTGGTTGCTCTCTAGTGGCTATTGGTAGACCTTCATTCTCTATCGATGCAGTTTGTGCTACGCCCTCAAATTTTTTGAGTTATGTGCATCTTCATTCCCACGCTCATGATTATGCATTATTTTCCTCTCATATTCTGGTTCTCCAATTTTCTCTCAGTGTTGTTGTCTCTTATTCTATGCTATTTTTTAGATATGGGACGATTATTTCTTTTCTCGATCACTATTTGGCCAGTTATCTTCTTTTAGTTCTTTCCTGGAATTCGACTTTATTCATTCCATCCTTGTAAGTTATATGCAATTCTCCAATATTATTTATTTCTTTTATTTTTTCTTCCTTACTTCCCACAATGCATTACCCCTTATTCCAACTCGACTTAGTGTCATCTCATGGAGAGGTATCTCTTGGAAATGATTATTTTCTTATGAAATAATCCCACACTTCCTTTGTATCTTTACATTGAGCATTAATAAAATTTCACCACTTGGTTTGATGTTTATTCTAATCGGTATTGGTTAGTACTTAAAAGGGTAGGGATTGTGCAAAAGAAAATTTTGTGCAAGTCATCGTAGAATCTAGTCTCTATACATTATATTGAGGTTTGGTATTCTATTTCTTTCTCTTCATAATAATCTTTGAGAATGTACTCTAGCCACTCATGTAAATTCCCTCGATTGTTGTTCGACAGTTTGAGTAACATCCAAGCGTCAATTTTTCTTTGAGGTTTTCCAATGGAAAACGTGGTCAAGGTAATTCTTGATTTCACCACTTGGTTTGATGTTTATTCTAATCGGTATCACTAACGATGGTTAGTACTTAACAATATGTCCTACACCCTTTTCAAGAAGGAAATTCTGTAAAAGGGTAGGGATTGTGCAAAAGAAATTTTTTTGCAAGTCGTCATAGAATCTAGTCTCTATACATTATATTGAGGTTTGGTATTCTATTTCTTTCTTTTCATAATAATCTTTGAGAATGTACTCTAGCCACTCATGTAAATTCGTTCGATTGTTGTTTGACAGTTTGAGTAACATCCATGTGTCAATTTTTCTTTGAGGTTTTCCAATGGAAAACATGGTCAAGGTAATTATTGATTTCGACTGGGGAATCTTCTGTAAAGCATTCATGTGCTTCTATAATAAATTAGCTCTTGATTCTGCGTAGTTCTTCAAATAATTATTGATCTTTGCCTCCCAACATAAATGTATCTCATATAATGTTAACATTTATTCTCTCATGTTTTGTAACTCGATTTCTAACTATTAGAGATGGAACGAATGTTGTAATCTAGAAAAAAGTGCGCAAAATTACTAGTACACCGACATCAAGTAAACACATGATAAACATATACAGATATGTAAAGAGACGTAGTAATGTAGAACCATTAGAAGAGCACAAATATATCTTATTATATGAAAAAATCAAAACCATAACTATTAAATCGTATATAGAAAAAAATATATATAGACTGTTGGGACAATTATTCTAGTATGACCTTCTTACCAAACATGTTACTTAGTCTATCATTAGTTAGCCTTCATTACATTGCAAATTTGTAGACATAACTTTGGGCTAGTCAGCTGAGCCAACTAGCTCCTCCAATAGGGAACAAATATGTAAATATATTGAGAAGTCTCATATAGAAAAATTCCTGGACTTACAGTTCAAACAATGTTCTCAAATGAAATAATATTGTGAGTTGTTGATTTTACTGAATTACACATTTGTTCTACAAATGGAAGTACAAAGTGTATATTATCATTCAGACCAGGTATTTATAGCAATAATTTTTTATATAGGAATTCAAGGCTTGGTATTGATGGCTTTGATAGTAATGAACATAATTGTGAAGTGATTAAAGAGCATCATTTCCACATTAGTGATGATCATATGCATATGCATGATACATGTTTTTTTCATCATTGTTTTCATATTATTTATAAGAATGTAAAGTAACAACAAATCACTTTTAAATAACATTGGGTATGTTCAAATGGATGTTTTGGTCAATTTAACTCATCATGAACATTCCTTTTGTTGACTTACCTTCATAAAAAAATAACATGCGTAATACATGGAATTTATTTGAGACAACTCGTGGGAAAGGACACCTTGATGGTGTTGAGGCACGCATAAAACTTGCACTTAGTTGGCATCAATTGAATCAAAATGATTTTTGACTTCTAGATTCATATGATGTTGTTAACTAATGCAATCAAAATTCAAGCCATGTATCGAATCCATGGATCAGTCATGTGCATAGGTAAGTGTATATGTAGTTGTAATATATTCACAGTTCTAACATATGTACACGTGTCTTTCTATCACAATGATATATTTAAAAATCACTAAATTTCATTACCTGATATTTTTTTGTCAAGAAGGCACTTTTGAAATATTTCATAGGTGAGGTTGATAGATTGATGCCAAATAATTGTCAACCAATCTATGGAACAAGAGGTTTGTACTCCATCAGAACAGAGAAAATGATAAATATATTTTCGGTTGAAAAACAAAAGTGCTCTTGCTTGAAATTATACATATCTATTTATTTCAACGCTACTCTTGGGGAATTTCTTTGAAACTACCAACCAAATGTTATATGTGCCAAATATAGCCATTTGGTCATAGTAGCTCTGTTGCAGTGGCAAGAAGTCAAAAGTAGGAAAAATCTATGACAATGGAAACTATCGATAAATTGTCATGATACAATTCCTAAAATTTTGGCACTAACATATTTCATATGAATGAAACACACGAAATTATATTAAATGTAGATATTTTTTCATAGAAGTTACAATATTGGACCATAATTATAGCATATGTATTATCTTGTCTTGAATTTAAGGAAACAATGACTTGTACTTTTTTGAATTGTTTTTTTTGTGTATCAATTCCATTATATATATATACATGTCGTTAATTAAGATTTTTTAGATTATATTTCTTGTTATATTTTTTTCTTTTTATTGTTATGTTCAATATATTGTTAAATTGTTATATGTTACATTTCTTATATAAAATAGGTGTTAAATGTTATGTTATATATTCCTAAAAATATGGATGTATATGTTACAAAACCAGCACAAAAAAGATAGAAAAGATAGATGAATGCCTTAGAAATAAGGCTCTTCAAGGGGGCAACCTACTTTACATTACACAAATGAACAATTCTTGGATGATACAAATGAAAATACCTCCTTTCTATATATAGAAGTCTAAGGGGTCATAATATAATCAGATTCGAGATAACAATAATAATTTGAGGGCACAATAATAACAAAAGTGGGCTTCTATGGGGCACAACAACATAATAAGGGTGTTATACTAATAACAATAAGGAGTTACGTTATTAGTATAGGGACCTAACATGCCCCTCTCCTTCATAAGTTATTGTCCTCAATGTTTCACTAGTTCTTGATGCTTCTGTATAAATTCTTGTCCTCCCATGTGGAATCTTTAGCGGCTAATTTCTTCCACTTGATGAGATACTCTGAAATTGATATATTTCGTAGGTATCAATTTCTCAATTCTGTGACTACTTCAGCTTCCAATATGACTTTTCCTTCCTTGTCATGTACTCGCAATATTGTTTGAACTGGGATCTTCTGCAACTTTTGAATGAGTTCCCACTCCTTTGGGCATATGGATATTTGGAAGGCCTGATGGTTGGAGGAACACTTCCTGGAATCAAATGAATAGCACGATCATGATCACGAATAGGTGGGAGGCCTTTGGGAGTCTCTAATACCTTGGAATGATTGTCCAAAACGTTTTGAAGATCTGAAGAAATACATGATTTCGATGTGGGATCCTCTAGTGAACATAACTGTGAAATTACGCCACGTTGTTCTTTATTTAGAAGCTTTGTCATGTTGTTAGAGTTTATTATCTTTCTAGGTTTCCCTTCAATACCCCTCAATTCAACTTCATTTCCTTCCAAAAAAATTTCAAGAAAAGTTCTTCAAAATTAAAAATTATCGTGGCCAAAGCTTGTAGCCATTGGACTCCTAGTAAAACATTAGCACCACCCATTTGAATGGAAAGAATCGGGCTATTCAATACATATTCTCCCATGGATCGCTGGATATTATGGAACTTTGAGAACTTTATGGTTCCTTCACTTGAAACCATCACTTGACACTCTTGTGCTGGATATAGGAAGTAATTCAATTCCTTAGCTATTTTACAGTGAATAAAATTATGGGTACTACCCGAATCAATCAACACTCTTACCTTTTTCTTCTTGATATGTCCTTCTATATTGATAGTTTGAGGAGTATTAATTTCTTCCAATGCATTACAAGATATGGTGAGATTCATTTCTTGATGCTCGATGTGATCTTTCAATTCTTAAACATTTTTCTTCTTGATATGTCCTTCTATATTGATAATTTGAGGAGTGGTAATTCTAACCAATGCATTACAAGATATGGTCAGATTCGTTTCTTCTTTCTCGATGTGATCTTTCACTTCTTGAAGCTTTCTCTTATTGATCTGGGGTGGGTTTCTAGTGTATATCCTTTTCTTACTCATCTCCATAATCTATGTAAAATAATTTCTTCTTAGAACACTTACGACCTTTAGTGTATTTTCTATCACAATTGTAACAAAGCCCTTTTTCTCTTTTTTCTTCTAATTGTTGTGGTGTAAAACTTGTAGTTTGTGGAAGGCTACGAGAAAAAACACTTCCATAATTATAGTCGTGAGTGGCGGGATTTCTTGTTTCCATAATTTCGCTTTCAATTTTTCTTGCCATCGTGAATGCCTTCTCCAATGAATCAGGTTCCCAAAGATGAACCTCGTGTTGAATGTTATCCTTTAAAGTCCCTATGAAGACATCAACCATTTTCTTCTCTAGAATATTATTTACCCATATATTCAATTTTTGGATGTTCTCAATGTGCTCTGCCATTGAACCCTTTTGTTCGAGATTTATCAATTGGATA
Organism: Pinus taeda; assembly: GCA_000404065.3. Lineage (NCBI taxonomy): Eukaryota > Viridiplantae > Streptophyta > Pinopsida > Pinales > Pinaceae > Pinus > Pinus taeda. The sequence continues at coordinate 13,520 of APFE030115873.1, read as the reverse complement.
AAGAAGGTGTTACTCTTTGTATCCTCATAATGTTCTATCATTTCTTCCATGAAAATTGACCAACTGACAAGTGTTTTATGAGAAAAAAGTCCTTTATACCATAAAAATTGATCTGGTTCTAAATATGAGGATATAGCCTGGAAATAGTTTTTAGTTTGGAAATAATTTTTAGTCCAAAATCAACATGAAGAACATGCCATATAAGAGAAGTACAAAACAGTTGAGGAAACTAGAGGCATAACGAATTCACCCCTCTATCTAAGAAATCAATCTAAGAAGTAACACAATACTATCATGATTGAGAAGGAGGCATCCATCATATCCACTCCTAAGAGGCATAGGAGAAAGAGCCCAACAGAGGAAAGTAGAAAAAATCCTGAAGTACAGATTGTAGAGACACTTTATACAGGGAAACAAGTAGAATCATAATTGAAAGATTGGAAAAAGAAGCATTGGAAAAAGAATCATACTTTGATAATGTAGAGGCCACATAATTTGGCAAGGATACACTGGAACTAGAAAAAGAGTTGCAACTGAGTAAGATGAAAGAATTGGCAGATCAATTAGAAATAGAAAGGATATTAGAGAAGCACTTGAAGAAATAACACAAAGTATATAAGAATAATAATGTAAAGTTGGTCAGGGAAAATGAAAAACTAAATGAGGTAGGAAAACTGAAAAGAAAGAATGATATTCTTTGCAAACAGGATTTCAAGTGGCTCAACGATAAAAATATGCAGAAAAGCAAAGTATGAGAAACAAAAGGTTAAAGCTACCAGTTACAAGGAAGAACAGTACAAGGGGATAGATTTTCCACTAGAACCAAAAAATATAGAAGCATTAGGATCAGGCATATGGTTTACAGTAGAGGTCAAAATATCCAAGAGAAAGAAACTAACATGAGGACATGCTTGTGAATCAGCAAGGGGGAGATGTTGGCCATCGTTTTTGGTCCACTTTTGCTTAAGAAAACACACTTAATTTCTATATTTTCCATCAAATTTCCATCACATACACCCCATTTTGATGTATTTATGCATATTCAGGTATATAAATTTAGTTTTTCTATTTTTAGATGTTTTTACGAAAATTGAATTTTAAGTGCATTTTTGGATAGAATCAGAAATTCCCGTAATGGCTTCATGGATGTCATATTTGCAGGACACTTGGGCACAAGATGGACACATTTCTAGAAAGCTTGGGAGCTAAGATTGAACTAAATCCTATTGGTTCGGAAAACCCAAGCTTAAACAGGCCCAGTCAAAGATGGTCAAATAGGACCACTCATTCAGCAAATCCCTAAGAAATAGGGCAGTTTTATGATTTCGTGGGATTTTCCATATTTTTAGTGACATGATGGATGAGTTTTACTTAGATAGATGGGATATGTATATATATATATATATAGTTGTTAGAGACATTTTAGATCAGTTTGTTTCATAATCTTATATTTAAGCCAAAACATTGAAGGCTTATGATATGTAGAATTTGTATAATTTTATATTGACACTTTTGAATACTTTGAATTAATTTGACGAACTTGTTCTATCTTAGTTTTTTGTTCAATGGTGTGGATGATTGAATGATTTTACAATAGCTGATAATCTCTTCAAGTGTGCAGGGCAATGGTGGAGGGCCCCCACTCCAAGCTAAGTACACTTCATGGTTAATCTAGCTTGATTTTCATAAACTAGTTTTTCGTCATATTTTTTTATTTGATCTGATGTATGATGATTTATTTTTGTTGATGAATCTTGGTTTATTTATCATATTTATGTGAAGGGATAACCCTATGTGGAAGTTGAGCCCTCCTTCTATTGGATTAATAAATAAAAACTAAAATTCATCTTTCTTGCTTTCAAGAATTTTTTTGAGTTTTTAGTTTCTTAACAATGGCATTATGATGAATGAATTTGTAATGAATAACAACAAGGACCTCCTTTGTTAGGACCCTCTTTCATTATTTATTTATGAATCTTAAGCTATTTTCAATTATTGGTTTTCAATTTCTATTCATGAAGTAATATTTTGGAAGAAGGACACAACTGATTCTCTTAAGTTAGGAGCCACTTCATCTTACACATATTACGTAAGTGAATTAGAAATTAATTAATTAGATTTATATTTATAATATGTATTTCCTCAACTCTTTATATTTCATCTTCTAACCTTGACTACCTTTGATATCCATACATTTTAGACATGCTTCTAAGTTCTACAAACCTGGATTGATAATCAAATACTTGTGTTAATTTATTCAATAAATTAGCTGAACAATTAAAAACAACATAAATTTTCATATATGAATCTAAATCCAACGTCAAGGAATTGTTACTAATCATTTCCGAAAATAAAATAAAAAATATAAGAAAAATATAATGACAAAAAATTAATAAAAATAAAAGAAATAAAACGTGGACCCAACACCTATTGTCATGAAAATATTAGTTTCTAGAGGATTGAGGTTACGTGTAGAAAATGCACTCAGCACTCTCCATCATCCCAATAGCTCAAGAATCAAATTTTATCTCCTCTCTCCGTTGCTATAGGAAGACTGTAATAGCTATAGGAAGATCCAATAGCACTACAGGAGGGCTCCGAAAAGTTACAGGAAGCTACATGAAGCCTAAAAAAGCTATAGGAAGGTAGAGAAACTGCCACAAGAACTTAATAAGAGTGCTACAGGAAAGAAAAATTTTCCCTATAGCCTTGGGGAGCAAGAAATATTCAAAGGAAATGGCAAGCGTGCAAACAAAGATGCTACAAGAATTTTGGGTTGCATAATGGTAAATTCTCCAATGGTGAAAGGTATCCAAGTCACCAAATGTGGTCATCATATCATTGATGAGCCTCATCATTGGGTAACTATATGGACCATTATACACCTCCAAGCTTATTAAAATCAACTCTTCTCATAATTCCTTACATATTTTAATTATATTTTTGTTAATGAGATGAGTAAAAGTAAGTCGTTATGTCTAGTAGTATAATGTGAATTGTTTGTAGGTTTTTGAGAAAACATCATGGCAATTTTGGCTAATTAAGGGAAGAAACGTGAATGAGAAAAGCGGGAGAGATTGTAGGACATGGATCCTTCTCATTTAATCCTCACTCATTCCAATATTCCTCCATCAAATCACACTAGCTCGGAGTTGCAAGACGTAGGATCATGAAGATCAAAAGGCAGCCAAGCTAGTCACGGTTACGAGCCAGTTCATCTTGAGTTTAGGAACCAAGGCTCCCTAGATTTAAGGAAATCGTTGGAGACTTGACTTTTATAAATAAGAAGGCCTAGATCCTCATTAGGTTTCAGATTTTTTATGTAAGATCACTAAGCATTTTCGAGTTCAAGACTTGTGGAAGACATTGTTATGTAATTTTTCTGATATGATAATGAGAATGAGAATTTCCTTGATCCAGTAATAAGTTTACTCAGAGGGCTGAATGTCTTAGGCTAGGGCCCAACCCTAGTAGAAAAGTGTCCTCTTTTTGTGCTTGTATACTTAATTGATTTCATAGATTAATGGTTAAATTGGTTTTAGCATTATTTCATTGCAAGTAGTTGTGAGTTTAGATTAGTATTCTCCCATTTGTGTATTACCTTAGAAGTAGCTTAGAAATATAAAGGAATACCAAAAAAAATTCAGTAGGTGAACTTGGCCTCACTCCTCCCTTCGGGGCCCATGGTTTGAGGAAAGAAATCCTATGCAGCCCCAAAAAGACAGAATTTTGATTTTCATTAAATTAAGGGTTTTATACTACTTAGGCCATCATATTTTTAGTTTCCGAGAATAGGATTCAATTTTTACCTCTAATATATTCAGCATTGTATTATATCTCATAGTGTTTCACATTATTCTACAAGTATTTCCATGCATGAGTTGGGGAACTAGATAATGAAATTTTGTTTCCTTTAGTTGATTGAAAATCTTTCTTATTTTAGATGATTCATCGACAAATGCCAATGATTGATGTAGTGTATGAGTTACAACAGTGCAGGGAGATCTCATGATCAACAACCCCTTCCTAACCTCATCCATCCATGATCATCACTTTTTCCACTAAGTCTCTCAAGCAATTCATCCTTCAATAAGAACAACTTTCCAGGTTTGTTGAGAAAATCCAACCATCTTACAAACCCTGTTTTGAGCTCTAAAGAAGTCTTAGTCACTCCCTTTCTTTATTTATCCCACCATTCACCTTCCTTAATCCCTACACCACCTTCCAAATCACTCCTATTTCTCTTAGCTAGATCCTCTAGGAATACAGGGGATCATATTGGAGAATTAGGACATCATGTAGGAAGCATTAGAACATCCTCTAGGATGACCTGCAGTGGCCCGTTTTAAAGCCATGAAAAAACATCCACGAAGATAGGAGAAGATGCCTACTTGCCTTGCAAGCTATCTAACCTTTCACCACCATCTCTAACTTACCTGTCACATCACCAAGAAGATTTAGCATTCATAATTTTCACACAAAAAGGACAAAAAGGAAAAAAGAGTTATTATGTTCATTTACATGCACAACAATAGAGTTTTTGGTTATTGCAGATTGCATGCCTAGGACAATAGGATTACATACATGTTAACTTAGCATTATTTTAAAGGAAATCCTCTTAGAAATTAGTTAGATGAGTGGTGTGTCTAATCATTTGATTGCAGCCTTTCCTTACTGCAGTAGACAAGATTCCAATTAGTGAAAATTTCCCTTTTCCTCATTGGTAATCAAGTTTCTTCTGATTCAATAAAAGGATGGTTTGAGAAACCATAGTGGTCTATCGCAAGCTTAGCAGTGACAAAGAGTGGACCCATCACATCTTCTTGTCTATACAACACTGTCACCTCCAAGTTTGTATGATCCCCGGGCTGATAAAGGAAAGTTGGTAGCCCTAGGAGTTGCAATATTCTTGCTGCAATACTAATGCTCATCACTTTTTGGCACCATTTTCGGGGAGGTGTCTGAGTAATATGTGATTTATGCTTTCTTTCTTCCACTTATTATATGTGACATTCTATTATTAGTTTGATTTTTGCAAAAGTAATTGTTAGTGGTTTGCTTTCGTTTCTATTCTACAAGTGAGATTTCATTCAACAGTTAGTTTATATTCAGGTTGTTATTTCAATTTTGCAATTAGTTTCAAAGCTTAAAAAAAACCACAAAACAAAACAAAAACAATTCTTTCATGCCTCATAGGAATAGGGATAACTTAGGAAAATTTCTACCAAATACCCCCACCACTTCAAACAACCAACCTTACCTCTTCTTCGATGGATATGAATTGGAGGACCCCTTAGGTGAACAAATAGAGATTTTTGAAGAGCCTACAGGGGGAGAAGAAGAAGGAGAATCCATTCCAACTAGCCTAATGGTTGAAAATGGAATGACAGTGGATATAAAGAAAAACTTGAGGCTGATTTTCCCATCAAAGAAACTAATGGGGATACCAAGATGAAAAACATAAGCCCCTCTACTCTTCCTAATTTCCATGGTCTAATCTCAGAAGATCCAGATACTTTCCTGTTTGAGTTTGTTGTCATATGCAAAACTTATAATTACACCACTGATGAGTAGAAGTTTAAATTATTTCCATCCACTCTCAAGGATGCAACATTGTGTTGGTTCATGGGTTTACCTAGTGTTGGGCATGGGATTGCCTACAACATGTTTTGGGGCTCAAAGCCCAAGTTTTGGTCAATTGTACTGTAAGAATCCATGAATTGTGGGCACGGAGTGCGAAGTCTAAGATGAGTCATAGGGTTTTCCACCCTAAAATATTGTAATTTAAGGTAAAGCTGTGTCGGCCTACCGATGGTCCATGGACCATGGGATTGTATAAATACAGTGAGGCTCTAAGTGTAAAAATAGGGAGAAACGAGAGGAATAATAGAATAGCGAAGGCATGGTTTGAAATTAGAGTGAATCTAAAGTATATTGGGTCATTATAGTAGGTGGAGGCTCTGTAGCTGAGCGCACAGAGTCCTAGAAGAGTCCGCAGCTGAGTGTGTAGACCCCTACAACTGAGTGCGCAAGATGGAGTTGGCTTTGTAATTGAGATTGAAAGTTAATAAAGAGAAGTTTACTTTTTGCATATATTCACGAATCTATATTTTACTGTTACACATTACTTTTACTCAGTTTACTTAATGCACACCATTGATAATTACTTGTATGAATGTTTATATATGAAATTAATATAAGTAATTAGCTAACATAACCTAATTAAGGAAGACTTGGGTAAATAACACCGGTTGCGCTACAACTAGAACTACACAAAGATGATATTACAGGGTGTGTGGTGCTTGGTGGTGCGCGTAGCGTAGTAAGTGTGAAGGTTGGTCCGCGTCCCAATCACCTCATATCAGACATTCCCAAGGTCTGGAAACCTGGTTCTATCACCCTCCCATACTACTTCAGGTGAGACCTCATTCCACACTCCAAAGACTGTTGCCGAAAGGGCTAGTAGTACCAGGATTTTCTTGGCTAAATCACTTCTAAACTTGGGTCACACCCCACTAAGCCAACAAATGGTTCTGTTGCCGGGACCAAGATTTGCATAAGGGATGTCTGATGTAGTGCCACTGGAACCCAACAGAGAAGGAAATTGAAGAGTGGTTGGACAAGAAGATTCATGAGTTCGCAACATAGGAAAACAGAATTCTACAAGTATTTGAGGAAAAGTGGTTGGAGCGCTACGTGTATATGGAAATCCATGAAATTTTCTTTGCATCCTTTACATCTGAACTGTATGAGTGGATCACAAGGTTAGCCTAAAGCCAGGGAAGATGTAGGCTCGACCAACTGATAGTGTGGACTCTGGAATTAGTGCGTAGACTAGAAGCCTCAAAAGATAAGATCGCGCAAACTGTGGACCATTGGCTCGACTGGATAATAGGGGGATTTATCATTGAGTTTGCAATATACATGATCGTGATCTACAGCAAGGCAGAACGAAACTTTCTAAAAGGACTGTGAGGTAAGTATATTAAGTCTTTGAATACTTGGATTAAGATGCTATTGTGTGAAAAAGGTTCATGTGAGTACATTAATGTTTGGGACTATGTGGAGTGGAAAGATCTACAAAATTATCGAATAATTAGAAAAAAATCCCTTAATTTCACCCTTGCGAGAAAGTGAGGAAGAGTTTGCTAAGGTTTCTTTGAGAAGTGTGGTTAGTTTAATAAGCCAACGCATTCCATGATTACCACCTCCACCCATACCACCACCTACTTTGCCTCCCTCACCTCCATCTCCACCCACTCCACCTCCACCACCTCCACAGTGCAGTATGGTGAGTGCGATCAAACTACTAGTATTCAGAGGGGTATGTAATGAAGATCTAAACCAATTCTGGTTCATGGTAAGAGTAGTATGGGAAGCCCAAGGTGTCACAGACAATAATAATAAAAAGGCTACGTTGGTGAGCACACTGCAGGATCGCACATTAACATGGTATATCAAGCACTCTAACGACCACCCAAATGCAGGGAGAGTAGAGATCCTGAATGTGATGAATAGGGACTTTAGCAGGCCAAAGTTAGAAACACAATCAATAATCAGGTTTAAAGAAATTGCATGGTTTGTAGCATCTCTTACACTGCACTTGAGAATGGCACTGTCACAGCAGAAACTTTCTACCCAGGCTGAAGCATTGGAAATGGCAATGAGATTACATAAGACCCTAATTCAAGACCCTGGGTTGGGAGTTGAACAAATCCATGCACAGCTATAGAATCTATGTTTGGAAATGTAAATTTTGAAGTAGGAGAGGAAACCGCAGCCAGAGGCATGTAAGGAAGTATGGTGAATAAAATTCAAAGGCTAGTGCCATGACAAGGATCACTGCCTAGTGTTCGCAAACTACTTGGTAGGAGGAGGGCCAATGTTGTTGAGACCAAAGGAATAGGTAGGGCTAAGCATGGTACCCGCTTTATGGTATGCGATCTGTCAGATAGGAGGGAAACACATGACAGATGATTGTCATTTGTTGCGGAAGTATACACATATACCATAACAACTGTTTTGTACTTTCTATAGGTCAATAGGCCACGATGAGTGCACTTGCCACAGTTACAAGCTAATGATGGATTGGACCCCTGCCTATAGGATGCAAACTGGAATGTGAGCCCTCTAGGCAGATGCAGGTATGGCATGCCTTGGATTTCAGGGGTGAGGTTGAATGGGACCAGGAAGGGGTTGTGGACAATTAATTTGTTACAATTGCAGAGGTTCAGGGAACTATGCTCGTGATTGTACCAACCTGACGAGGATATCCTGTATGTATTGTGCTTAGCTTGATCATGAAACAATAGACTGGCCTACTTTGATCACGAGAATGTGCAAAAAAGGAGTATTACATCATCCTCCAACTCAGAATATACAAATGATGAGGTCTGAGCCATGCGAAGAGGAGCCGAATGTAAACATGATGCTCAAAAGTGGTACGACCACGGCAGAGGATATGGGGAAGCAGCCAAACAAACTTACATGGGTTCATAAGGCTCCTGCAGAGGGACCTGATTTTGACATAGAACGAGCAAAGGAGACATTCATGGAAGCTAAGAAGCGCTTCGGGGAGGCCTCCACTTCAGCTAGTAAGGATCAACCAGAGCCAGGATTGGATCCTTCAATCCTCACTACCTTTCTGGATACATGCATGAAACTACTGCATGACAACAAGGCAATTAAAGGACTACAAGAACTGATCACTAGGTGCGCTAGGTTAAGAGAACCACGCGTACTCCATAAATTGGGGAAACATACATTACACACTAGAAGGGAAATAAGGTTGACTGCAGATTGGAGAGTATGACATGCATCAGGTAATCCTAGATCTAGGTTCGAACACGAATGTATTAGTAAAGAAAACATGGGAATGCATGGGAAAGCCAATGCTACAATGGTCCCCTATTCAATTACGAATGGCAGACCAACGGAAGATTTTGCCCATAGGAAGGTTGCAAGGGTTAACAGTTGATATTGAAGGTGCAAGTGTATAGGTAGATTTTGAAGTAATAGAGATTGTCGATGAAAGCAATCCCTATCCTGTGCTGTTAGGAATAGACTGGGCCACCGATATGAACGTAGTCATCAACCTAAAGAAGCACAAAATGATCTTCAATAAAAAGTCACTAAGCATAGTATTCCCACTAGATCCATCTGACGGAGTGCGCTACACTGAACCAGTGTGCAATGATGATAGCGATTGTTTTTACAAGATAACGACTTGAGACCAGGATTGGTTGAATCTGACTGCAAATGGGAGGATTTCGTGGGAGCACAAAATCTGTTGCATTTCGGATTTAGATGAAGAAGTAGAGCGATGGCAGAATCGGTTGCATGAAGTGATGTCATTGAATTGTAACATGATGGCTAGATCACTGCATTGCATGACAACAGAGGCAACATAGTTGTTGACATATGATGGATTGACTGCGATGGATGAATTCCTGAGAAAATTTGAAAGCGCAGTACTGGAACAACAACGGTTCGATGCGTTGAAATCATCATTGCATGCAACACCCGCACGATGGTGGGGTACACATCAAGGAAATTTTGAGGACTGGGGTGCATGTAGAAGGATGATCCACCTACAGTTTGGAAGCCACCAGCTTCGAACAAGAGTCGGTCGGTGATGCACAGTTTTCTCTGTTTATTTTCATAATATGCATATTGAAATGCATAAATCATTCCCCCACAGGAATTTATATGGTCTTCCAGTCAAAGGTTCATTATAAATGAATGTTGTTTTATGGCCCCTTTAATTAGATCTCATGCAGAAAAATTTTAATAGACTAACCCAAAGTCTAAACCCTTGTTAACTTTTCCATCTGGACTTTATCACTCCACCTACATTAAAGTTTGATCAATCTATACCCCCTCTCTAATTCATTAATCTCGCGCATGATAACCAAACTCATACCATGGACTCCGAATTTGGTTAAACCCAAATTAACCTTTTAATTCCTTTAACCCGCTTATTTCTATTATAACCTTCATATAATAGAAATGCACATAAATACACATAACCTTACCTTTTCTGCCAATCGTCACCCTTTTCACATTTACCGATGTTACCTTTATCAGATCAATTCTCCACCGTTGATTTCACTCCACTAGATCAATGGCTATCGCATCACCTCCACTCGTCCTCTTCGCTTCAACCTCCATCATAGATCTCATTGTTTAATCCGACAGTCGACGTTACATCCAATCAACGAAACTAATTGTTGATCCTGCACCGTAGATCCAACCATCATTTGATCCAACACTCCACAACAATATCGGTCGGACAACTTGTATGAGGATTACCCGCCTGATAAAGCAGTTTCATCTCTCCTCCGACGTGCTATGTGTTAGTTGCTTAATGGAATCGGGTGACTCTCCTCTATTACCACTTACCACCTTTTCTCCGTCTGATAACTTGTTTTCGCTTGTAAACCTGCTTCCCTTATTTGATTAACTCCCAAGCTATTTAACACTCGATGACCTTAGATATTATACCATCTATGGCTACGATGGATCCTCTGGATTCCTCATCCATGAAGTTTTACATTGATCTCTGCCATTCATTTCTTTGACTTTACGTTGCGCAATTTAATCATGACCGCTTATCTCCTTCAATCTCGTCCATTGATCTCCAAGATCCAACGGCTCGTATGCTTCGCTACACTCTCTTTTGTTTCTTCTCTTTTCTTATTTTTTATGCTATTTCCTTGACATTTCTATGGTTTTGGATTTTTTTCCAGGTTCTGGTCCTTCTGTTGTTTCACTGTGCAATCCCTCCTGAGCTTCGACTTTGATCCTTCTAATGGACTCATCAATCCATTATGATCCTTCTCATCGTGTTTCTCTCTATGTCATCGCCGAACTCCGCTTGTAGCTCCGTTACACAAAATGCACTGACTCACTCATCATTCACCATTCAATACTCAATGAAACACTTATACAACTTGGAATTGAATCTCTGTGCATATATATATATATATATAGTACTTATATATATTAGTATATTATATATATAATATATATATATATAGTATATATTATTATATATATGCATATGTATATGTATATGTATAAATATTGATGTAGAGTATATATATATATATTTATATATATAATATATCATATTATATATACATATATGGTATATATATATTAGATATATATATAGATATTATGTATATATATGTTTATATGTATGCTATATGTATTGTATATATATTCTATATATATAGTTACTATTATATATATAAGTATTATATCAATCAACAAACAGTTACATGATGAGACTCTTTGTCTCTCCTCGACCTGATATTCTAATTAATGGCCTTTGATCATCATCTGCCATAGGCTTACAATTACATCTACCTATCTACTTATCTAACTCTCTATCTCTAACCTTTGTCTATGCCTTTTTGGCTTACATATATACAAAAGGGGATTCTAGAACTAATTACTAGTTTAGATCCATAAGCTTCTCAACAAAATCCTAAAACTTCTTTCACATCCCTAAGGATTCTCTCAAATCCAAAAAATCATGAAATAACTCCTAATCTGGATTTTGCAATCATTTCTCATATCCCTCAATTCTCTCAACTATCCTAAATCTCTCATATTCTCCTACATTCAGGAATATATACAAATATGCCTCACTATATTCAATTAAATCCTATTCTAGATTCTCTCATTAAAATCACTCAAAACTCCTAATAATTACATTAATTCAATAATGAGGAAACCAACTTCCTTGAAACACAAGGCCCCCTATGTCTACTAAAATACAATGATTTTTCCTTAAGATGAATGCTCCTATATCAGACTCCCAAAGTAAGAAAATTTATGACTTCCTGGTCATAAGTTTGGATAATTGATTCTTCATGGATCCCAAACATTATTTTGTAACTTGTCTTTGCTTGTCCATTGTTCTATTACTGTTGTTGTCTGCTACTTTTCTCCAGATCTCCATTCCTTATGCTGCAATGTTCCACTTGCCTTGCTTTCATAGTTTGTTGATGTCTTCCTCTCATTGTTGTCTTCTTCTGAGACACTTTCATCATTAATCTTCTTATCAGTTCAATTTCTTTGTCTAGCCTATCCTCAGTTTGTTGATTGTTTCCATCTCTTTATTGATGAAATCTACTTTTTTCTTGTTCTTCTCTTATCCTGATTGCCTCCATTTCATCCTTACCTTCTTCTTTACTGTTATTTTCCACCTTTTTAGCTGTTGTTATATTGTCTTTTAGAACAATTTCCTGCTTCTATTTTCTAAACCTGCCAACTTCCTCTTGATTATTATTTATGACAGCTTATTTTTCATCCTTCTTCAGCAATTTATTTTGAACACTTATCCTCTGCTCTTCTAATTTCCTCCTTTGAAAGTCTAATTATGTATATAACTTAATGATTTTACTTGGAGTAAACTTTGGAAATTTTACACAATCTCCTATTTCTTCATTTGTTATTGACCCATCATCACATGGTCCTTCTTCCTCCACTAAATCTTTCTTAACATCCTTCAATAGATTTTCTTCCTCTTCTTCTTTCATTTGGTTTTACTCCTGTGCCATATATGTTCCAGTTTCTGCAACAAAATCTTCAATTATAAGAAAAACATCATAATAAAAATATAATACCTATGTACCTCTTCTTCCTTTGGAAATACTTCAGTATGTTGCTTTGATCTCTCTTCTTCTGTTAGCACATTAGTATGTTGATTGAAACTCAAAGAACTCTTGAGACTACCAACTAGTCTCTCCTTCTCGTCATAGGTTTCAATGATGTCTTTGAGCACTTGTCCACTATCGCGAACTGATTCTTTTCTAGTCTCCTTGCCATATTCTACTTCAAAATTTTCATCCTATGGAAGGTTTTATTCTACATTTTTGATAGCTTTAAAAGACTGCCTATCTTCTTCCAAACCTGTAATCATACACAAATCATTAATTTTAAAAATACAGGGCCTTCTGGCCTCCTTTGATGCTTTATCCATCAAGTCTTCTCGCTGCTTTGAATCATTCATATGATCCAACTCCTCTGGCTCTTCATCACTTTCAAAAAGTAATGGTCCACGTTCTGGTTCACATATCGAAACTTCAACATCTTCTTCAGCATCTCCCTTCTGCTATAGCTCAACTTTTTCGAGCTTCTCTGTCTTCAATTTGACATCTATAATCTGTTCAAGTTCCCTTAGCTCATTTATTAACTGCATATTCACCTATTGATTCCTCTTCTCTTGTAGCCTCTGCCACTTCACTTTCTTTCTCATGAAATAACCATATTTCTGGTCCATCTCATTTCTCTGCAACATTTCCATTAATACTTAAACTAAACTATTACCTCAACCATTTCTTTATCATATTCTTTGTCATTCATTCTCATGCCATTTGCCTTTGCATCCTTCTTCTTTTGTCCTCTGCTATGATCTCTTTCAGAACCTATGTTATGATTGTTATTAGTCATCATCCTTTCCATATGTATGAGTTCCTTTCACTTCACTATGAGTTGTGCAAGCCTCT
>APFE030115865.1:68172-98353 GCA_000404065.3 Pinus taeda | reverse complement strand
AGGGGGGGCTCTGCCTCCCTTCTAACCCCCTGGTTAACTACATGGGCTAGTCATGGAAAGAATATAACACAACCCAACATTCAATTCATTTATGCAATTAGGGTTAGTAAACAAGTTCATACATTGAATGGTAGAATAATGGTTTACATGATTACTTTTTGAAGCACTTAATGAAATTTGTTACTAGGATACAATCTCTTTTTAATGCAGTGATTGAGATTTAATTTCATTCTATTTACTTTATGTGAGTTAGATTAAGTTTTCATTCTTAGTTTTATGTTTCTTAAGCTAGGGTTTCCATTCCAAGCATTTTCATTTTCTTGCAAATAGACTAGGCTTTCCTTTGATGCAACATTTAGATTCCTACAAGTAGATTGACATTTATATTTTTTCAAGTAGAATAGAATTTACATTCCCGCAAGTAGAATAACATTTAATTTTACTCAAAATTTTCATTTCTGCAAGTAGAATAGTATTTACATTCCTACAAGTAGATTAGCGTTTAATTTTATGCAACATTATCATTTCTACAAGTAAAATAGAACTTATTTTTTGAAACATTATTTCAATCTTGCAAAGTCTCTATTTAGTCTGTGGAATGGTTTTTGTACACCTTGGTTTGTTTCATTGCCTCAGAGAAAATTGAGTAGAGCTTAGCTTACTATACATATAGCATTATCAACTATTAAGTTTGTACTAATTTTGGGTTAATAAATTAAGGTTGGTAGCCCTAGGAGTTGCAACATTCTTGTTGCAATACAAGAGATCAACACTAAGTATGAGTAGCGAGGAATAGAAGATGCAGCTAAATTAAAGAAGTTGAGGCAAGGATAATTGAGTGAGTGTGTAGAGAAAAAAAGAGGGAGTTGTAGAGAGATAGTAGATCAACGTCATTGTTTATTTTGTAATATTGAGGTAGATCATTGTTCTCCATTTGAAAATTATATGAAAAGTATAACAATTGGTTGAACCAGATAGGGACCTACAACTATAAGAGGTTCGTTCCTCTAAACAAGTTGGGGCTTTCAAATTTCAAGGGTGTTGGGACCTCCTGCGAGTAGGTGCTCACAAAATTGGTGATGTAATATGAGTAGGTGCTTTAGATTCACATCATAATACAAAAACAATCTTTGGTGGTTTTAGGATTCCAGAAGGGTTTCCACATTATATCATTGTGCTCAAATTTTATATGATTGTTGGCCTCTCATTTGTTAATTGAATGTTTGTAATTAAATTTTTAAATGTTTAACATAAATAAAGAACAATTGTAAATTACTTATTCACCCTCCTATCAGTAACTCTTTATTCCCAACAGATCTTAGTTGTTTTTACTCACATATTCCTATGCTTCTCATCTGTTATCTCCCCTTTATGCATGTATCTCCCTTTTTCCTCAAACTCTTAATTTTCTTCCAACCTTCCTTTTTTGCAGGATCTTTGCTTCTCTTTCCTTCACATCCTAGAATTCAAGAATCGTGGACACTCCCTCATGTCCAATTGCTCTTTTCCAATTATATGGTGGTGGTGCATTCAGTTACTCCAATAGTTACCATTTCTCCCACTATCAACTCTCCTCCAAACCATGGAGTTGTGTCCCTCTCCTCAGACCAACCAATTAAAATTTCATATTTATATTTATTTTATAATTACATGATGTCTCATCCTGTTAGGCCTAAATCTGCCTCAGGATGAGAAAGGCAGGATCTAGGGTAACATCAAACCATGCTTAACTTAGTAGCTAGCCCTACCAGGTCAGGAGAGGGCTCTCTCCTTGTCAAGCTCAGCAAAATATGATCAATGAGGCTTGAGATGAATGATGTAAAGACTGATTTTAGGCTAGGTATGTGTTTAGAAGAGTTTGATTTAATTTGATGATGTTTTGTTGGCTCAAATGTGGAAGGCAGATTTTGGGTCCGGGGAATGGGCTCAGTTTCGCAGAGATCTCTATGGGGCGCGGTAGGAAAATGATTTGGTACTTAAAATTGAGTGATATGGAGAGCTTTTAGACTGGTGAGGAGTTGAAGAGGGCATGAAAGTCTTAGGGATCCTCTTCAAACAGCTGAAAACATAAATAACTAAACAAAACCTTGGTAGAGCACTGCAAATCAATGAATTCTACCTTTATCCTTGCTTCATTTAGTTAAGATGAACAGAGAGAGATAATGGCATACATAAAACACACGTAAACTTGCAATTATAGAAGGAAACACAATACCAAATCAATTTTCCACAAGAATCCCTTAAAGTGCTGCAAACCCTGGTCTATTCCTTTGCCAAACTGCTGAAATGAGTGTACAATAAAGCTCCAAGCTTTCCCAAAAGTCCAACCTTTTCCAATGACTAAAAAATTACAAGATACAAGCAACCAACAACTTATCCTAGCCTCTAGGGGTCGAGCTCATAAGTTTAGGAGTTGTTCCAACAAAGTCTAAACTGAGAACTAAAAAGTAGGCAGTGGAAAAGCTTGCCTCTAAAAACTAGGGAACTGATTCATTTTCATGGATGAATCTACCTATATGAGTGAAAATTTAACATATTTACATCAAAATCCATCAAGTCACATCAAATTACATCATGATTTTAACTATTAGAAATAGAAAAGTCAATCTGTGAAGAAACTAGGCGAAAAAATAGAGTTTTTTGACCAAAATGACAAAATTTCATCATGTGCGTCGTGCCCTTGATCTTGTGCGCTGTGCTACTTTGGAGCTGCTTTTGGAGTCCTTCCCATGCACCCAATTTTCTCCAATGAGCTTGTTGGAAAGGTCTACCTGTCTACTTTCTAGAACAAGTGGAATTTCTGAATTTGGCCTCCATTTATTCCTCCAAAACTGAGTTCTCCCAACATTGCTTTCTATGTGGCCAAAAAGGGGCAGAAAGGTCATTTTTGAAGTGTTTTTGACCTTTTTGGAAGCTCAAAACCTGTCAAAATTTCTTGGACATGTGAGGGAATTCATATTTTTCCATGAGGAATCCAAATATATTGAGTTTTACTCAAAAGGAGGTCTCTAGCAAAAGCGCGCGCCAGGTGGCGCGACGCACCAAACGGAAAAACCTATTTTTTAGGCCAAAATTTCAAAATTTGCAAAAAGTTTCCCAAATTTGCTGAGATTTGGGCTGAGTGTCCATCATCAAGTGCTATGTTGGGCTAAGGAAACCTCAGCCAAGATCTAGAGTCTATCTTGCTCTTTTCGCTTCCTCGATGCTTTTTTCAACTTGGCCTTCAAAATCTTGATTCTTACTTTGCACACCTTGTTTCTTGCCAAGTAGTGGT
This sequence comes from Pinus taeda, assembly GCA_000404065.3. Taxonomy (NCBI): domain Eukaryota; kingdom Viridiplantae; phylum Streptophyta; class Pinopsida; order Pinales; family Pinaceae; genus Pinus; species Pinus taeda. The sequence goes on along the minus strand of APFE030115865.1, from coordinate 95,079 downwards.
AGGCCATGTGTCTCAAAATCTTTTTCTCCCTATTGGCCTTCTATAGCATATTTTCCAAGTGCATATTTTCCCTCTCAAGCCAAGATTCACGATCAGCATCAATTTCTTGTTCAAGTGGTCTCAACTTGATTTTCCTCCTCTTAGCAGCTTGCTGGTTTTCTCGTATGTTTTGTAGCTCCATGATGGTTTGCTGATCCTCTAGTTGTTTGTTTCTTTGCTCCAGATATTTGATTATCCATTTGTCTCTTTCCAAGTTGAGAGACAAATCATGAATGTCAGCTTGTTGTTCCTGAATGATCTCCTTGAGCTTTGAGCTTTGAAAGTCCAAATCAGTGTCATCATCTTGAGTAAGAATGAAATTTGTCTCTTGTCCTCCTGAAGGCCCCTCATCATGTAATGGCTACTTACCCTTGTCCTGTACCTACTTTGTTGTTGAAGGAAACGAGACCCCTTCCACCCCCGGTGGAGATAGTACTCGTTTTGTTGCTGCAAACAATCTCCTTGTGCCCTTTTGGTATGTAATGAACACTTGCACACTGGTGGTCTGTGTCTCATGCACCTCCTGCTGATGTGAAGGCTCTCCTGCCTCATGAAAAACTGATGGGGGTACTTGAGGACCTGTAAAGACCTCACATGCAATGAAATCCTCCCATGAGATATTCAGTAAACCAAGCTAATGCAAGACCACAATTTTGATGAGTGCAAAGTGATAGATGCTATTATACTGCTGATGAGGAGGCTTCCTTTGAACCAAGGTGGTCATCTTCTCAATATTCTGACAAATAAAATAGGGGAGATTCATCATTCTCACCCTCGTGAAGTGCATCAACAGTCTGATGTGATAAGCATACAGGCGAGAAAATCTGCCCTCACAGCTGAAATATTTAATTATGAGTTTCATCAAGGGTGCATATGTGTCTTGAAGGTACCCGAAAGGGAAAACTCTGCCAACCTGTCTCTGAAAACCAACCTTGATGTAAGGCTCATAATGATCTCTATCAACAAACTGCCCCTTATTCCATTGCTCACCTACATTTGGAATACCGGTCACTTGAGAAATAGTCTCAGGTGTCAAGGTGAATGTCACACCTGCCAAAGTGACTTGGCCATTATGAAGATGGAGCACAAATAGTCTTGCAAGCTCATTGTGGTATTTAACTCTTGCCACCATCTCACAAAATTGAAAACAAGATTGATGTTGGAAGCATGTGACAACAAGAGGATACACCAACAACTCGGAAAGTGAAGTAGGCTCCTCCTGGTTATGTTTTCCACTCTTATGAGGACTCCTTGGTGCATGCATTTCTCTAGAAGAATCACTGACTGTTTCCTCATTTCTGTCATAGGAAGAATCTGACTCCATGTTTGCCAATGTTTGAGTTTTCTAGATGAGTATGAAGAGATTTTGTGGTGCCAATAATTTTTTGCTGCCAAAGATATCAATGTATGAGGGACTGTGGGGGAAATGTGTAGGGACTATGTATGAGAGGTTGGGAATGTTGCTGATAGGTTTTTTGGGAATAGAAGGGTTTAAGGGATGATTTTTAGGGGTTTGGGAATAACAATTAGGGTTTGGGGGTATTTGACTAGGGTTTGGGATAGTGGGATTAGGGATTTAGGGTTAGTAGTTTAGGGATATGGGAATATGGAATGGGTAAATAGGAATGTAAAGGGAGGGAGAAAATGAAGTGAAATAGTGAGGGGATGAGGTGGAATTTAGCAGCAAAAACAACAATTTGAAAACCCGAGGCAATGTTTTTTCAACAAATTGTGCAAGTAATTAGGGTTTCAATTTTTTCCTATTGAATCACCATGAACATTAGGCAAACTCATTCATTGACCATAAGGGAGTGTCGACTTACTTGTAAGAGGAAGAGTTTACAATTTGAGAGCCTTTGGAGGAAGATATGAGTTATTTCGGGCTTTGGAAACCTATGCGCCACACCACCTCACAAGTGCGCCGCGCTTGTTATAAAATTACACTGCACACTACTATCCAGTGTGCCGCGCTCTAACCCAGGTGCGCCACGCCTGCAATGTTTTACCCTTTGACTGCAAAATCACTCCTTTGGCTTTGAAAACACAAAATTCACTTGCTCTCTTCTCCTTTGGAGACAAATGAGCTTTCTTTGATATGAATATACTTTATATAGCAATGACTTCAATTTTTGACTTATGAAAACTCACTTTGCTAATGTTTGTTTTTCACTTGCTTTAAAAACTCCGTTTTTAGGCAGTTTGCTTTACTTTTTTCCTTTGATAGACTGAATACTTTGGCATTTTGTTTCTTTTGCAGGAACTGAAGTAGCAGAGACTTGGAAAAGTGACCAGGGCTGCTTCTAACATTATTACATATAGAGAAAATTAAATTACATGAAATTTAGTACATGAAACATAAAAAACTCTGTTTTTCCTCAAAACAGGGTTTTGAGGAAAAATCAATAACTGAGCATGTGATCATTGAAATTATTATTGCTGAAAATTTATTTGACCTCCTCATGCACCTACTGACCATTATTGAGCGTTTTCAAGACCTTATTGATGAAACCCTAGACCTAATGAGACCTAAAACCTTAAAAATGACTTTTGCAGATTTAAAGACAAAAAATGACTGCAGATGATTTAGATGAATGAAAATGGGCTAGAAGGTAAAGAACATGAGGGAAAATGTATAATATGCCCCTACCATCAGATGATCCATGATCCTAATGGAATGCAGCTGATCAGATGAGACGCCTAACATGCAACACAACAAGAGAATTTGATCACTAATGGAGGGATGAAGATACCGATACTAACACATCCAACCATAATTTTCATGTTGGCATTATAAAATCACCATTTAGTATTTACGAAAAATAGGGGTACATAAGGGGTGTTACAAAACCCACACCCTTAAAGGAACACCCTCATCGATGTTTCAGTAACTAGAGAGCAAAAGAACAAAATTGAGCTTTATAACCCAACTCTTACATTTAATTAATCATTAAAAAAAATGGGCAATACCCTTATTTTCTTTGCGACCATATCTGAAGTGGCTTCATCAGGTCCAAAGTACTTCCATTGCACCTTAACCTTCTTTATTACTCGATATTGGAGCACCATTTACCTCTGGTCTAGGATGCACAGAGGTTCTGGTTGGAACTCTCCCTCGAGATCCACCTGTATCACATACCAATCAATAGTACGATTAGTGTCATGTACATACTTCTTAAGCAAAGAAATATGAAAAACATCATCTTCTTTCATTATGGAAGGTAAGACCAATTTATAATCTACCAACCCCACTCTTTCCAAAACCTAAAAGGGTCTACAAAATTTGGGTGCCAACTTAGCATAATACCCAACTTTTAATGAGATCCTCCTTGGTCTAATATGAAGATACACATGTTCTCCTACTTGGAATTCCTTGTCTAACCTTTGTTGGCTTGCATAACTCTTTTGCCTATCATGGGTTTCTTTCAATTTCTATCTAATATTAACTACTTCTTGCTCCATTTCTTTCAACATGTCAGATCCAAGAACTACTCTATTTTCTAAGTCATTCTAATTGATAGAAGTATTATATTTTTAGTCATGCATTACCTCAAAGGGACTCATCCTCAATGACTCCTGATATCTATTGGTGTATACAAACTCCACTGAAGTTAGGAATTTTTCTCTCTTTCAATGATGCATGACATATATTCTCAAAATATCCTCTGTAATTTCGTTCACCCTTTCTGTATGACCATCTGCCTAAGGATGATATGCAGTACTAAAAGCTAGCTAGGTTCCAAAACTAGTAAACAATGCCTTCCAAACTTTGGAAGTGAACTTTGCATCCTAATCTGAGATGGTTTTCTTAATTATGCCATGCAATTTGAATATTTCCTTCATAATGATTTGAGCTATAACTATGGCTTTATGAGTGGACTTAAAAACTATGAAGTTAGTTTCCTAACTCAACTTGTCCACTACCACCATAATGGCATTATGTTGTTTGGTTGTTTTTAGTGATCTTGTAATAAAATCCATAGATATAACTTCTTACTTCCATTTAAGAATAGGAATTGGTTGTAGCAATCTTAATGGGTGCCTACATTCTACTTTAACTTATTAGCATTCCAGGCACTTGGCAATATAGTTAGTAACTTCTTTCTTCAATCCTACCCAATAATACATTTTATTTATGGATGTTATCATCTTCTAATAACCAGGATGACTCGAGTAGGGTATTTGTTGAAATTAGCAACAAGAAATGCTAAATATAGAAGTGCTAAAAATAGCACTGCTATAAATAGAATTTTAGGATACATTCCAATTTTAGTTAGTCCCTGAACTAAAATTGAGAATTCAAATTCAAATTTGATCTTAGCAACTGTTTGAAAAATAATTAATTAATTCATCTTGAGTTAATTAGTTGGAGAAAATCAAACATGAAGTCTATGTGAAGACATGCAACAATTTCCCCTTTGATTGACGAAGTTATCCCTTGATTAAGGAGATTAGGATGAGTTGTACTTTGAGTTGTAATTATTTAGCTCAGTTAATTGAGTTAAGTCTAGTTAGATTAGTTCCAACAGTTTGTGGAACTGATTGTGAGTTCAGTTAGTTAATGCATGCATGCATGTAACTACTGCACTTCAGATAACTGAATATTCTCTCATAAATAACTCATGCATGTCAGTTCAGTCAGAGACCCAGTTGAGATCAGATGATGGGACAGTGTACTATCAGTTGCAAGAATATTTCATTGAGGATATCTCTTGGATGTAGAAGGAATTCATTCCTTGGAGATTGCACAGTTACTTCTGAGTTTGGTGAGTTGTGTGAGAGGTAAATTCACACAGGTGGCAACTAGAGGACCCAGGAGAAACTGCACAAGGAAATACGAGGCTTGGAGGGCTGGAGGAAGGCATATGTTGCGTATATTTAGTCTATGAGAAACATTGAGGGATTGTACTAAGAGCTAGATAGCTTGTGAGCTAAAGTTTTGTGTAATCCAGACATATTTCCACTTGTATGATAATACAAAGATCGAGGTTTTTATTTGAGGCCTTCCCCAAATTATTCTTCTGTGTTCATGTGTGATTGATTTCTCATTCTCTGTTATATGTGTTCTATTTGATCTTACTCAAAATCGATTAAGCTTCCGCAAGTTTGTTTGTAGAAGTAGATCAAATATTTTGCTTTAGTATATTGCATTATCAGGTGATCTACAGTGGGAAATTCTACATGGTATCACAACAAAGGTGATCAAAGCGAAGAATAATATACAAAGAAGTTCAAAGTTCGGAGTTTGAAGTTCCTGATTATAAAATTCGAATTCTTATCACATCTCAAATTTCACCAATGGCGTTCAACGGTTTGAGACTTGAGTATGCCCTTGATGGCAGCTTGAATTATATAGCCTGGAAGGATCACATGGAAGTGGTATTAGAGGACAACAGTTTGAAGGACTTCATTGATCAAGAAGTTCCCAATCCAACAACTGCTAATGCCCAAGAATTGGTGGAATGGAAGAAATGTGTGGCTAGAGCGAGGAGGATTCTTCTGGAGGGAGTTCGAGACCCCATAGTCTCGAGTCTCCATGGGAAGGAGACACCATTTTCAATGTGGAAAACATTGAAGGATCTATATCAGAACAACAGTGATCAGAGGAAGTTGGTGCTGAAAGACATGCTTCAGAAAATCAAGTGTGAAAAGGGCGACACTATCTCTACATATCTGAACAAGTTCACCCCTACAGGGATGAGCTTGGAAGTGTAGGGATCACAACATCCGATGATGGCATGGTGAGTCTTGCTCTTCCTAGTCTTCCTAAGAGTTGGCATAGCTACCAAGAATCGGTAAATGGAAGAGAGAAACTACCAGATTGGGAATGACTTTGGTCGGATCTAATGTAGGAGGAGATAAGGAGAAGCACCAGAGATGGATTTCATCAAAGCAAGATGATGAAGAAAATCTAGCCTTAGCGAGTAAGGCAAGGAAAGGGAAAGGGAAGGCATCCCATTCCAAATCCAGTTCTTCCCATGGTGGGAAAAGATTGACAAATCGAAAGTGTGATGCTTTCATTGTCATGAGGTGGGCCATTATGCTACAAATTATCCACAGAAGAAATCCAAGAAGGGATCCTCGAAGGGATCAGATGGTGAGGCACTGACCTCATAGTTTGAATTGGATTTCACCCTCATCACATGTATGGTTTCATCAATGGTGGGGTGTGTTTGGTACCTGGACAGTGGAGCTTCATTCCACATGACCGGAGATAAGAATCTTTTTAGTACCTTGGAGTAGAAGGTCCTCCAGATGTGCATCAAGATGGGCGATGATGGAAAGTATCGTGTTTCAGGTGAAGGTATGGTTGTGTTTCAGAGGGAGCATGGAGCTCCTCTCCCCCTGATTGATGTAAAGTATGTGTCTGGTCTGAAGAAGAATCTTGTGTCCGTTGCTATGCTGGAAGACAAAGGCTATGATGTAGTCTTTAGTAAAGGAAAGGCATTCCTGAGGCATATCGACACTGGAAAGACCAAGAGGATTAGGATTCCAGTAAAGAATCTCTACAAGCTGGAGGTAGATGACTACGCTACATTGAGTTCCAAAGTAGAGTTGGTGCAAAGCCAAGATGTTGGCGAGCTATGGCATAGAAGATTGGGTCACTTGCACAATGGGGCCTTGAAGATCATGCAACATATTTCTACCAGACTTCCCAAGAGAAAACTAGAGCAAATGGATACATGCAAAGGTTGTACCTTGGGTAAGTATGTGAAATCTTCTTTTCAAGATCGAGACAGTAGAGTTGGATCAATCCTAGAGTGAGTTCATATAGATGTGTGTGGACCATTCTCTACAACCTCCATCGCTAAACAAAGGTACTATGTTATTTTTATTGATGATTTTTCTTGTAGATGTTGGATCTACTTTATGCAGAAGAAGGATCAAACCTTCTCAAGATTTTGTGAGTTCAAATCCTTGGTAGAGAAAGAATCTGGAAAGAAAATAAGGGCCTTCCGAAGTGACAATGGTGGAGAGTATGTATCCCAACAGTTTAAGGACTTCTGTGCAGCAGAAGGAAATAAACGGGAGTTGACAAAACCCCATAACCCACAACAGAATAGGGTGGCCGAAAGGAAGAATAGATCGATTGTGGGAGCAGCTCGAGCGATGTTGCATGACCAAAGCCTACCACTTCAGTTGTGGGCTGAGACATGCAATACAACAATATACTTGTAGAACATAAGCCCACATCGTATTCTGGGAATAAAGACACCAATGGTGTCATTTTCCAGGAAGAGACTAGATGTGAGTCACTTCAGGATTTTTGGATCATCAGTTTATTTCCATGTGACCAAAGATGCCCAGAAGAAGCTAGATCCAACAACTGAGATGAGGATACTTGTGGGGTACATTGATACACCCCACAACTATCGGGTGTTCTTCCCTACCATTCAAAGGACAGTGGTATGTAGAGATCTGAAGTTCGACGAGCATAAATCCATGCGAGTATCACTTGAGAGGGAGCTCAAGTTGCATGCAAAGGAGGAACTTTTAGTTCCTAAGGAGGAGGAACCTCAGACTGATGTAGGCAGCCACATGTAGAGGATCCGGGAGTGGAGACATCCAATCATGCAGAGTCTTATAGAGATGGGAAGAAACACTCAAGGGAAGTTGACAGGTTGATGTTGGATGCAAGAGAGAATGTGGGACAACCATCTTCTCAGCACAGACAGAGGAGGTCACCTAAGTGGTACACTGGTTACATGGCCATGGTTGGGGAGTGTGTAGAGACCGAACCTTCTTCTTTTGAGGAAGTAGTGCAACAACCAGTCTGGGTTGATGCAATGGTGGAGGAGTATGACTCCATTGTTCGGAACTATGTTTGGGATGTTGTCCCAAGACTGGAGGACAAGTCAGTGGTGAGTTCTCGATGGCTTTACAAGGTAAAGCAAGCAGCTAATGGCAGTGTTGAGAAACATAAGGCAAGGTTTGTTGCCCTTGGTTTCTCACAGGTCGAGGGGATTGACTATGATGATACTTTTTATCCTGTAGAAAGGTACTCATCTATCATATTGATGTTGGCACTATCAGCTTAGATGGGTTGGAAGATCCATCAAATGGATGTGAAGACTGTATTCCTCAATGGGAAGATTGAGGAAGAGGTGTACATTGAGTAGCGGGAAGGATTTGAGATCTTCGATCATGAGTCGCATGTGTGCCGACTCAAGAGGGCTTTGTACGAGCTGAAGCAAGCACCTTGTGCTTGGTACACCAGGATCGACAACTATTTCACCAGGTTGGGCTTCACCAAGAGTGAAGTGGATGCAAACCTTTACCACATCATGGTAGAAGGTAAGACATTGATCATTGTTTTTTATGTTGATGATCTGATATTGACAGGTGATGATTAGTTGATCAAATCTTGCAAGGAGGACCTTGCAAGAGAGTTCGAGATGAAAGACATGGGTCTTATGCACTACTTTTTAGGCATGGAAGTGTGGCAGAAGGATGGGGAAGTGTTTGTGTCTCAAGGCAAGTATTCCAATAAGATACTTAGGCGATTCCACACAGAGAAGTGCAAGCCCATGCAGACTCCTCTAGCTGGTAACTGGATGAAGGAGGATGCTACTTCAAGTGAGGTAGTAGCTGCTACTATTTATCGACAGCTTGTGAGTTCATTGATGTATTTAGTGAACACACAACCAAATTTATGCTTTGCGGTGAACCAACTAAGTCAAGCTATGGTTCAGCCTACCAAGTTTTTTTGGAAGGCAACGAAGCATGTGATGAGATACCTTAGAGGCACATCTCAGTATGGATTGTGGTACAAACAGACAAAGGGAGTGAAGCTTCAGGGCTTCACAGATGCAGATTGGGCAGGGAGTCCATCAGACTGGAATAGCACTTCAAGAGGAATTTTCAACCTTGGTTCAGCTGCAATTTCTTGGTACAATAGGAAACAGAGGTCAATTGCACTTAGCTCAATAGAGGCTGAATACATGGCTACCAGTCAGGCAGCATGTGAGACCATTTGGATGCGGAAAATTCTAGTTGGATTGTTTGGTCAGAGAATGGATCCAACTGTGATCTATTGTGATAATCAGAGTTGTATCAAACTCTCTGAGAATCCAATATTTCATGACAAGTCCAAGCACATCGATATCCGGTATCATCATTTTCGAGACTGTGTGGTGAAGAGGATCATGTTTTTGTTGTATGTTTCGACTGAGGAACAGGATGTAGATATTTTGACTAAGGCATCGTCAAAATGCAAGTTCGAGTTCCACAGAGACAGGATTAGGGTGACAGATAATCCCTTTTTTGTTGAGAGGGAGTGTTGAAAATAGCAACAAGAAATGCTAAATATAGAAGTGCTAAAAATAGCACTGCTATAAATAGCATTTCAGGATATATTCCAATTTTAGTTAGTTCTTGAACTAAAATTCAAATTTGATCTTAGTAGTTGTTTGAAAAATAATTAATTAATTCATCTTGAGTTAATTAGTTGGAGAAAATCAAACATGAAGTCTATGTGAAGACATGCAATAGTTTCCCTTTGATTGAGGAAGTTATCCCTTGATTAAGGAGATCAGGATGAGTTTTACTTTGAGTTGTAATTAGTTAGCTCAGTTAACTAAGTTAAGTCCAGCTAGATTAATTCCAATAGTTTGTGGAACTAATTATGAGTTCAGTTAGTTAATGCATGCATGCATGTAACCACTTCACTTTAGATAATTGAATATTCTCTCATAAATAAATCATGCATGTCAATTCAGTTAGAGACGCAGTTGAGATCAGATGATGGGATAGTGTACTATCAGTTGCAGGAATATTCCATTGAGGATATCTCTTGCATGCAAAAGGAATTCATTCCTTGGAGATTCCGCAGTTACTTCTGAGTTTGGTGAGTTGTGTGAGAGGTAAATTCACACAAGTGGCAGCCAAAGGACCCAGGAGAAACTGTGCAAGGAAATAGGAGGCTTGGAGGACTGAAGGAAGGCATATGTTGTGTCTATTCAGTCTATGAGCAACATTAAGGGATTGTATTGAGAGCTGAATAGATTGTGAGCTAAAGCTTTGTGTAATCCAAACATATTTCCACTTGTATGATAATATAGAGATCAGGGTTTTTAGTTGAGGCTTTCCCTAAAGTATTCTTTGGTGTTCATGTGTGATTGATTTCTCATTCTCTATTATATGTTTTCTATTTGATCTTGCTCAAAATCGATTAAGCTTCCGCAAGTTTGTTTGTAGAGGTAGATCAAGTATTTTGCTTTAGTATATTGCATTATCAGGTGATCTACAGTGGCAAATTCTACAATATTTTTATGAAAATCATCCATGATTAGCTTCCTTAAATCATCCATGTAAGGAACATACTTTCTATCTTTGAACAATAACATACCATCATCAGTGATCTTGTAGTTCTTGTTCATTAATCCCTATAGTTCCTTATGAAAACAATCCTTCACTTGTTGGTAATTATCATCATGTGCCAATGTCTCTTTAATGCTTGCATCAGTATAAATTTCACAAGTTCTCATTGCTGTGAAATGATCTACTTGTATATTTATTCTAAGTGCACTTGTTACCTTATGATCCAGATCTTGGGGGGAGGCCATCAAGATCTGAAAGATTGAAATGGATTTTGGGAGAGAGGTCCCCAAGATCTGAAAAATTGAAATGCCAAAAGAAAAAGAGGAGAATGCCCAATAAACAAAACCAAAAAGATTTTTTTTATTAAAATGGAGAATAACTGTAAGAGCTACATCGTGGCGGACAAATTGTCCTTTTACAAAATTTGACTTATTACTTATAGTATTTTTCAGTTACAATACCACGAGTCAATTCCATAGGTGAATGAATACCATGGGTGGATGTCACAATGCCATGAGCAATTCCATGGGTGAATGAATACCATGGGTGGATGTCACAATACCATGGGTCAATTTCATGGGTGAATGAATACCATGGGTGGATGTCACAAAACCATGGGAAAATACCATGGGTTAACAAATACCATGGGTGGATGTCACTTACAATACCATGGGTGGATGACACTTACAATACCATGGGTAAATTCCATGGGTGAATGAATAATATCAGTGGATGAATACCATGGTTGATGCCATTTTCCATTTGGATCATTCGTCCCTCCTTAAGAAGCAATGGTCCCCATTGCGTAAAGTTCCCTCCTGTGAAGCCTTTGTTGAATATGAAGAGCCACTGAAGATAAGGGTTTTATGTGATTAACCCATAACCATGATGAACGAAGATCTGAGGATAGAGATACCCTGTAATTCTTGTGACCAACTGTGATTCTGACAATGTGTGGCCTAGCAAATGGACTTCGATGAAGTGTGGATTTGGTGGATGACCCATAACCATGATGAACGAAGATCCAAGGATAGAGATACCCTGTAATGCTTGTGACCAATTGTGATGCTAATAGTGTGCGGCCTAGAAAACGGACTTCGATGAAGTGTGGATTTGTGGATGACCCATAACCATGAAAAATGAAGATCCGAGGATAGAGATACCCTATAATGCTTGTGACCAACTGTGATACTAACAGTGTGCGGCCTAGCAAATGAACTTCGATGACAAGGATTTTGTGTGGTTAACCCATAGTTGTGATGTTGGTTGTCGATGAAGTAGCAGGTGCCTACATAGCCTGAGGTGGGAGGGCACATATCCAAAGAACCCAAGCCGAATGCTACTATGATGAAATTAATAAATGTGAACTAGGTGACTAGTAAAGCGGGGTGGGAGGGCATGTCTCCAAAGGGAACCTGCTTCAAATGTTGCTCTAGAATTAAAATGGACATAACTCGGTGAATATAACTCAGAATATTTATTATAATCTATTTTTGGAAACAGAAGGATAATTTTTCATCTTCCCATGAGTTGGAAATCCTTATCTGGACACTCTGAAATCTCATATTCGTGCTGCAACAATTTCGCTGTCACAAAAGTTTTGAAAAAATCACTGATTTTAAATCAGCGATATCTCCCACATCCGAACTCCGATTCGACACTTTTTATTTGAATTTGGGTGATTTTTCGAGAGGAACTCATATATGTAATCATTGTTTTGAAATTTTGCATAAAAACTGGAAAAAAATATAGGAGAGTCGTCGTCCAACAGTTGTCATAAAAAAAAAATCTACAACATAGCTGATTTTAAATCAGCGATATCTCCCTCATTCGAACTTTGATTCGGCCGGTTTTTTTTTTTAATTTTGGTATTTTTTCGCAAGGAATTCAGATATGGTATTTGTTTTTATAAATTTTGTGCCAAATTTTTCATATCTGATCTGCAAACTCACCGTCCAAAAACATTCATGCAAAAAAAATGAAAAAAGAAAAATTCTTCCCGCTTGGCCCAAGAAAATGCTCTGTGGAGAACGTAGCACATGCCTGAATTTTGTTGAATATCGCTGCAAAATTTGAAATTGAAATAAGCATCCAACCCTCATTCCCATAAAATCGTAACCTCCTCTGATACCACTGATCCGGATCTTGGGGGGAGGCCCTCAAGATCTGAAAGATTGAAATGAATTTTGGAAGAGAGGTCCCCAAGATCTGAAAAATTGAAATGCTAGAAGAAAAAGAGGAGAATGCCCAATAAACAAAACCACAAAGAATTTTTTTTATTAAAATGGAGAATAACTGTAAGAGCTACATCGTGGCGGGCAAACTGTCCTTTTACAAAATGTGACTTGTTACTTATAGTATTTTTCAGTTACAATACCATGGGTCAATTCCATAGGTTAATGAATACCATGGGTGGATGTCACAATACCATGGATCAATTCCATGGGTGAATGAATACCATGGGTGGATGTCACAATACCACAAGTCAATTTCATGGGTGAATGAATACCATGGGTGGATGTCACAATATCATGGGAAAATACCATGGGTTAATGAATACCATGGATGGATGTCACTTACAATACCATGGGTAAATTCCATGGGTCGATGAGTAATATGGGTGGATGAATACCATGGGTTGATGCCAGTTTCCATTCAGATCATTCCTCCCTCCTTAAGAAGCAATGGTCCCCATTATGTAAAGTTCCCTTTTGTGAAGCCTTTGTTGAATATGAAGAGTCACTGAAGATAAGGGTTTTATGTGATTAACCCATAACCATGATGAACAAAGATCCGAGGATAGAGATACCATGTAATGCTTGTGACCAGCTATGATTCTGACAGTGTGTGTCCTAACAAATGGGCTTCGATGAAGTGTGGGTTTGGTGGATGACCCATAACCATGATGAATGAAGATCCAAGGATAGAGATACCCTGTAATGCTTGTGACCAACTGTGATATTGACAGTGTGTGGCCTAGAAAATGGACTTCAATAAAGTGTGGGTTTGTGGATGACCCATAACCATGACAAATGAAGATCTGAGGATAGAGATACCTTATAATGCTTGTGACCAACTGTGATACTAACAGTGTGCGGCCTAGCAAATGAACTTCGATGACAAGGATTTTGTGCGGTTGACCCATAACCGTAATGTTGGTTGTTCATGAAGTAGAAGGTGCCTACATAGCCTGAGGTGGGAGGGCACGTCTCCAAAGAACCCAAGTTAAATGCTACTATGATGAAACTGATGAATGTGAACTAGGTGACTACTAAAGCATGGTGGGAGGGCATGTCTACAAAGGGAACCCGCTCTGAATGTTGCTCCAGAATTAAAATGGACATAACTCGGTCAATATCACTCAGAATATTTATTATAACCTATTTTTGGAAACAGAAGGATCATTTTGCATCTTCTCATGAGTTGGAAATCCTTATCTGGACACTCTGAAATCTTAGATTCGCGCTGCAACAGTTCCACCGTCATAAAAGTTCTGAAAAAATTGTTGATTTTAAATCAACGATATCTCCCACAACTGAACTCTGATTTGACCCATTTTTTTTGAAATTGAGTGATTTTTCGAGAGCAACTCAGATATGTAATCATTGTTTAGAAATTATGAATAAAAGCTATAAAAAAATATAGGATATTTGTTTGTCTAATAGTTGTCGTCACAAAAATATATATATATATATATATATATATATATTAAATATATTATATAATACTATATATATATATATATATATATTATATATAATATATATATATATATATATATATATATATATATATATATATATATATATTTATATATATATATTATAGACACACAACATAACTGATTTTAAATTAGCGATATCTCCCTCATCCGGACTCTGATTTGGCCGATTTTTCTTTTTGAATCTTGGTATTTTTTCGCAAGGAATCAAGATCTGGTATTTGTTTTTGTAAATTTTGTAACAAAATTTTCAGATCTGACTTGCAAACTCACTGCCCAAAAACATTCCAGCAAAAAAAATGAAAAAAGAAAAATCCTTCCCGCTTGGCCCAAGAAAATGCTCAGTGGAGGACATAGCACATGCCTGAAGTTTGTTGAATATTGCTGCAAAATTTGAAACCGAAATATGCATCAAAACCTCATTCCCATAAAATCGTAACCTCCTCTAATACCACTGATCCGGATTTTGGGGAGAGGCTCTCAAGATCTGAAAGATTGAAATGGATTTTGGGAGAGAGATCCCCAAGATCTGAAAAATTGAAATGCCAAAAGAAAAAGAGGAGAATTCCCAATAAACAAAACCACAAAGAATTTTTTTATTAAAATAGAAAATAATTGTAAGAGCTACATCGTGGCGGACAAACTGTCCTTTTACAAAATGTGACTTGTTACTTACAGTATTTTTTAGTTACAATACCACGGGTCAATTCCATAGGTGAATGAATACCATGGGTGGATGTCACAATATCATGGGTAAATTCCATGGGTGAATGAATAATACCATGGGTCAATTTCATGGGTGAATGAATACCATGGGTGGATGTCACAATACCATGGGCAAATACCATGGATGGATGTCACTTACAATACCATGGGTGAATGTCACTTACAATACCATGGGTAAATTCCATGGGTGGATAAATAATATGGGTGGATGAATACCATGGGTTGATGCCATTTTCCATTCAGATCACCTTATTTTCCTTGTCTTTAATATGTTCTATCTCAAAATCAAATTTGTTGATCGAAGCTAACCACCTAACTTGTCTAGAATTTATCTTAGGTTGGTCAAATAGGTATCTCAGTCCTTCATAGTATGTCATTAACACAAAATTTCTCCCCGACAACTATTGCATCCACAATTTTAAGGCATGTACTATTGCTACAATCTTTAGATCATGGGTATCATAGTTCCCATGTTCATTTAGTTTCCTCGATTCAAAACAAACCACATGTCCTTATTGCATCAGGATTCCACCTAATCCTGCCCTACAGGCATCGATGTAAACCAGGAAGTCCTTCTATATATCTATTATTCTCAAAATAGGTGCATATGTGAGTAATTTCTTAAGCTACTCAAAACTAGCTACACATTCAAATGTCCACTAAAATTTGACTCCCTTCCTTTGTAAGGTTGTTATTGGGTGTCGAATCCTTAAAAAGTATCAAATGAATTTCCAATAATATCCATCCAACCCCATAAAGGGTCTAACCTCTATGAAATTTCAAGGATTGGGCCACTCCATTATGGCCTTGAACTTTCCATGGCCTATGGCCACTCCTTTTGAAATTACGTGCCCTAAGTAGTAGACTTTCGTTTGAAATAACTCAAAATTACTTAGTTTGGCGTAGAGTTTATGCTCACTCAGCAATTGAAATAAAAATTTCAAATTATCTGCATGCTCTTCCCTAGTTTTTGAGTAAACCAGGATGTCATCAACAAAAACCAATACAAATTTTTCTAAATACGAGATGAGGACATTTTTCATCAAGCACATAAATATGGTTGGTGCATTTGTAAGCCCAAATGAAACCACCACAAACCCATAGTGTCTATACCTCATCATGAAGGTTGTATTATGGATATTTTCATCCTTAATCCAAACATAATGGTACCCAGGCATCAAGTCTATCGTTGAGAATATCACAACTCCTCTCAACTAATCAAGCAAGTCATCAATCCTAGGTAGAAAGTACTTGTTCTTTACTATATATTTATTCAGTTGTCTATAATCTATGCACAACTACAACATGCCATCATTTTTCTTCAAATACAATGCCAAAGCCCCACAATATGATATGTTGGGTTTAATGTACCCCTTATCCAACATTTCCTCCAACTGAATCTTTAACTCCACTAGCTTGGGTGTACTCATACAATATGGATCCTTTAAGGTTGGAACTCTCTTAGGGATTAAATCAATGGTAAATTTGATATCCCTCATAGGTGGTAGCCCATGTATTTTTGTTGGAAATACATCACCGAAATTATTTAGTAATGTGTGTATTTCTCTTTCGACCTCACTATTTTTTTCTTCGCCAGTCACTTGGATTGCATAAAATACACATCTCGTTGCATCTTTTCACCTGAAACGGTGTTATTTTCCCAAGCATAACAAGCTTCTTTATCCCCTATAACATCACTTCCTTACCATCATTAATGAGACACTTAAGTCACTTACTATAGCATTCAATCTGGTTTTTATAGGCTACCAACCAATCCATGCCGATCAAAATGTCATACGATCCCAATGTTAAAATAGTAAGAGTGGTTCAATTAAGTATGTCATTTATCACGGGGCATGAATCCACCATGTTTGTCACCTGCCCCTTGGTTCTTGTGGCCAGCTAAACTATCCATGATTTCTCATTGGTATTCTTTTGTAGAGCACATGTTTCTACCACCTTTAGGCTTACGTATCTAAACTTAGAAAATCAGTCGATTAAAATTGAAAGGTTGGTTAATGACCATACCTTCCATCTCAATGACTAAATCATGATGATTTGTTTTCCTGTTGTCCAATGTGGCATAGATTCAAGGTATGTTATGAGCCACATCATTTACTATCATTGCCTCTTGTGCATTGTACAACATTGTGTCGTTATGCTGTTGTGGAGGGAAGATTCTCCACAGATGGTTCTCTCTGCATGTCCAACATTGCACAGGCCCTTTTCTGAACCCCTTGACCTCTTATTTTGTTGCTTTACTTGCTATATGTCCACTAGCAGTCGTGGATTTTTGATGATATTCATTCTTGGAAGGAATGGTGAACTTACTAGTCATCCATCCTTGCTTATATGCTGAAAATTTTGCTCTTTTTCCTTTGAAGATACGCTCATCCTTCTTTTTCTAATCTGCTCGAAACTCAGCCTTATGTTTGGACTACTCATAGCAATATTTGGCCTTTCGAATAGTGTCCTCTAATGTTATTGTTCCATCAAATTCAGTCCTATCTCAATAGACATACAATAACCCATTGAGGTACTATTGTCATTGTGACAACAACCCTCCAAAATTTGTGTCTTAGTCAATTTTGGAGCCTACATGAACTATCGTTTCAAGCTATCTTGTGTTGTCTTGTTCTTTTTCTATGTTTTCCTAAGTGTCGACTATCCTTGCAGCATTCGTAAGTGTCTCTTTTCCTCCTAGTTCAAAGTTTCTAAGTGTCGTCTTCTTATCTTTGGAAGCACTTGTGTCATCTTTCTAAAGATAGGAAAAGCACTAGCCTTCTTTGGCTTAGTGATTTAGCCTTCTTCACTTGACATGCATTTCACACAAAATCAATAAAGTGCAACTTTTTACCCTAAATAAAGCGCACTTTCTAAATTTATCAATCACATAAACCCTGATGCAGGAAATTGGGCCCTCTTGAGCAAGAGCACACTTCCATCTCTCAGTGGAAGGCACTTCTCTCTGTCAAGCACACTTATTTTCCACAAGGAGAGTGCAATCCTTGTTAACAGTTAATGCGCCCTCTTTATCCTCAACTCTATCACACTCATTGTCAATAGAAGGTGCACCCTCTTGATTCTCATGCATGCGACCTTCTTCCTTTTCATTCTAAGCGCACTCCTAGAAAATTGGTCCCTCCCCACTTAATGTAACTAACTCACTCATCAATTGACAAGTGGTGATCATGCATTAAATTTATTTGCATGTGAATTATTTTATAAGTTTCCCATTTCATCATTCATTCTCACAATCACTGTTCATTCAGGGTTGAGCGTGTTTTCTCACCACAAGGAATTCTTCTTCAATCTTAGTCACAAGTGCACCGATTCTTAGTAAGTTTTGCAACGTGACGTTTTTTTTTTTTTACTTTTGTCATCTTTAATGGCACTTTTGTTTTCCTTAGCAACGTTTCAATATGTTTTCACATATGAGGTGTTGTTTTCATCCATACTTCCTCCTACAAGTGTCGTCTTGTTGTCGCAAGTGGTGTTTCTAGTGACACTTCACATTCAATGACCTTTCACCTTTCGATCATGATTGTGACAACTTATAAGCACTTGCAGCCCTTCTCGTTCATTGTTAATGTGTTCATGACTTGATGCTAATCTTCACTTAATATTTTGAGCTTACTTTTGGCCAAAGTGCACTTCTGGAAAACATAGACCCTCTGTCCACCAAAACTATGCCCAGTAAGAAAGCAGCCCCTTCAAAAGCACACAACACACTTTCAAGCAACAGTCAGACATCCTTGCCCATTCATTAGGGGAATTTTGAGGTATAAAATAGGCCTCCTTAGGAAATTATAAAATAATAGTGGAAATATTAAAATAATATTAGATTACATCATCAAATTTTAGAGGGAAAAAATAAAAAAATAAAAACTATAATTTCAACTCGTATTTTCAACTTATCTCCCTATGGGTTTACTCAAATTTTGAGCAGAAAATCTCATTGGATGAAAAATTTGATTCCTCATCCAAGTAGTACCCATGTTTCATACTTTAAATGGACCATACTACATGAAAATGAGAAATACATGAAAATTGCTATTGCAATCGCGTTTTTTTATGTATTTCTCATTTTGTGTAGCAAGGTCCATCAAAAGTATGCGACATGGGTACTCCTTGGATGAGGAATTAAATTTTGCATCCAACAAGTACTCTCACTCAAAATTTTAGTAAAACCTTAGGGAGATAAGTTGAAAATATGAGTTGAAAAAATAGTTTTATTATTTTATTATTTTTTAATCTTTTTACTTTTTTACTCCAAAAATGGTGAATCATCCCCCATGGTTGACATAATCATTTTGAATCCTATTGGTTCTTATAAATTTTATTTTGGTTGTAAATTTTTCTTATGAGTCCCATTTTAGACCTCAAAATTCCCCTAATGGTGACTATGACCTACGTCCTCACTGGCTCTCCGTGGCACACTATGCACTCTCAACCATCAGTGTGCCCCTCCTTTTTCTCTGTAATTGTGCCTTGTGCCCGAGCTATCTCTCTCTCTCCAAAAGCGCATATAACAAATTTAAGCCTCAATTTGGCCTTGTATGCTCATTGTTTTCCTGACATGCACCCTCTCGCTTTGCCTTGGCACAGTGGGCACTTGTAGTGGCTATTCAAGCCACCTTGTCTCACTTTTTATAGGCTTGTGCTTCTAGCTTGCCCAAATATTTCCTTTATCATTGTCTTTTGAATAGTTTGCATGTGATAGTTAGGGGATTTATTGAAACCAATTGTTGTTCACCATGAGTGATCTTCCACTTGCAGGTGCTACAAGTATGTAATATATCACTCTCTCATCATCTACCGAGACAATTCCTCCTACCACCCTTACTTCAAAAGAAATTTCAAAAGCTAGTATTGAGGAGGCAATGGAAATTACTAAGCCAATTGTCCCTATTCTTTTAAACAAATAGTGATTCATTGATAAATATTTGAAGGCCTCATGGAAGGACATCAAATATGCTTTCACGCAAAATAAATTTCCAAAGAACTTGGAAGGCAGGGGAGTGTACATAAATATCAACAGGTTCAGGATACATAGAGTTGCATGCAGATTCCAAGTGATGCCTTGTGCAGAGGCTATCCAATGGATCTTGTTATATATGGATAGCAAGAATTTGGTACTTATCAATGAAAGTGGGAATGAGATTTCTACTTACCATTCACATGACATACATTCTTATTACAAGATGGTAACCCCCAAGTAGTATCCGAACACACAATTTTTATGCAAATTGGGAAAATCTCAATACTAAGGAAGTTATAAAATCCTAGTGCCAAGATCCTACAGAATTCCACCAAAGAACAAGTCTAGTTTAGCATAACAAATCTTAGAGAAATGTCCACCAGTATCTCATGGCAATGTGTTGCAGACTACATGGACGAAAGAATGCATAATACTTTGAGGAGAATTGGGTTTACTTGCTCAACCTAGTTGTATAAAGAGGTAAAGTTTTCAATTGGGCTAATATTCTCTCCCAAGAATTGCAGTGTCACATACAACAGGCCAAGATAGCATCACAAGCCAAACACGCACTAGAGTTCTACATGTTTGCTTATCAATTGGATGGTATCTGTGCCTGTTATGAGTTTATCAAGATGAAGCAGAACTATACCCCTCGAGAGAAGTTACTTGTCTACTTTATTGCAAACTGTTATCAAAAGCTAGTTTTCGAGGAGTATATACACAATTGGCTGAGTATTTCTTTGCAATTGTTTGCAAGATGATATTTGAGACAAAATTGTTGAAAAATGTATAACTAGGTCAGGTCTTCATATAAATGAAATATACTTTTGATTATTGTAAGGTGTAAAATGAAAGAAAAATTATTATTGTTATTTTTGGAGCATGGGTTTCATGCTCAAGGTATTTTATTTTATAGGTCAAGCACCCATTGAGTGCTTCTAGGGTTTTTCCTAGGTCATGAAGTCAAAATATTAATTTTCATAAGTTGAAGACCCAATCGAGCACATTGTAACTTGTAAAGAAAATTATTTTGTCTTAAAAAGTGTCTAGATACCCTCCAACACCAATTTGGCCTGCCAGATGGCAAGTCAGCCCAAAAGGAAGAATCATGTCCACCTTGAAGATACTATATAGAGGAGGTAACTCATCCTCCTTGAGACACATTGACTCATCTCTCATTCTAGTGAAGAAGAAGGAAGAAGAAGGCATAAAAGAAGGAAGAGGATGAAGAAGATCTCTGTTTGGGTTATTTCTCTCTCACACGTGCTAAGGAGAACTAGGGTTTTTGAAAAAAGACCTAAGTTTTCTATCTACAAGTTCAATCTTAGAGAAAATAAGACAAGTAGGTCAAGAAAAGGTCACCAATGGTAATCCTCATTCTCCTGAAGTGATGGAAAGGAAAGCGAAGGTTAAAGGAAGGCTCAGAAGGCATATCGAAGCTCACACGTGTGGCAACAACAACTATTGGGGGGTGAAATTTCAGATCTGCAGTGGAGGCCAGAATTTCTACAGTTGGAACTCAAAGAAGTGCTACTAAAAGAGATTTTACTAGATTTGACAGGATCAAGGTTAGCACATCATCCAAATATGTTGGTCTTGGTCTTGGAGGGTTCTGAAGTCAATCTTAAGATCATGGAATTTGTCAATTGAAAAATCTAAAAGGAAAAGAATAGATTTGCGGGGTTACCTTTCAAGTGGAGAGGTTTTGGCCCTGGCTTGAAGCCTATATTTTGTGTTCTTATTCTTCTTGTGTTGGTATTTGTTTGATGATACAAACATATAATAATAAGTAACAAACATAATAATTAAAAAGACATCATAAGTAGTTATCAAGTAAATATAAATATCTATAATCCTTGCCCTTTATATTTATCAACATGGTTTCATAGCTAAGGTTGACTAAGGGAATTATGAATACCTATATTGCATTGAGGAAGCTCCTCAAGAAGTGTTAAAGGTAGCAAGCCATATCAAGGGAGGCATCAAGGAAGCATGGAATCTTCTATTCACTACAAAGAAGGAAGGAACCAAGACAAAGGATGAAGGACTCTTCTCAGCACTCACTAGCACATTCCAAGACATGAATATTTGGGTAATCGATAGTGGTGCATCTAGACACATGACTGGTCATCACAAACAACTGAAGACATTTTCAAAGGGAAAATATTCTTACTTAGTGGAACTTGGAGATAATAAGAGTTATCATGTAAGATGAATTGGATCTACATCTATAGAGTTGTAAAATGGAAGCAACATTCATCTCAACAACATCCTATTTGTTCCAGGTTTGCATAAGAACTTACTTTATATTTCAATTATAGAAGATAAGGGTAATAGAGTAGCTTTCATTGATGGAAGAGTTGTAGTATGGAGTAAAAACCCAATCATAGAGAATTTTAGAGTAATTGGCATGCGTGAAGGAAGGCTTTACAGGTTGATATCTCCTCTTGCACAAGCTTTGGTTCACATTGAAATCAGCCCATGTGAACTATGGCATAGAAGGTTTGGCCATCTTCATTTCAAAATCCTCCCAACTCTAAGTTCTATAGTAGAATGAATCCCCAAATTGAAAGAATATCATGAAGGAATATGCAAAGGATGTGCATTGGGTAAGAATACCAAGATACCATTTAGAAGTAGTGTTTCACGGTCAAAAAAAATCTTGGATCTTATTCATTCAGATGTTTGGGGTCCTATGACTCCAAAATCACTTGGAGGTAATCTATATTATGTCACATTTACATATGATCATTCAAGGAAAACTTGGGTTTACTTGATGAAATTCAAGGACGAATTATTTACAAAATTTCAAGAATTTAAAGTTGAAGTAGAAAACCTTACAAAAAGGGAAATCAAGGTAATAAGATTCGATAATGGAGGACAATATACATCCAAGGAAATTATAACTTTCTGTAAGGAATCCGGAATTAAAAGGGAGCTTAGAGTCCCATATAGTCTGGAACAAAATGGAGTTTTAGATTGAAAGAACCAATCCATTGAAGAAAGTGTAAAAGAAATGTTGCATGATCAAGATCTACCAAAAGTTCTGTAGAGAAAGGCCATGAAGAAAGTTGTATACATTCAAAATTGAAGTCTCCACAGGTCACTGGATAAGACAACTCCTGAAGAAGTATTCACTGGGAAGAAACCAATTGGATATCATCTACAAACCTTTGGTTTTCCTATATATATTCATATACTCAAGGACAAAAGAAAGAAGTTGGATCCATCAGGCATGAGAGGAACATTTGTTGGCTACAACAACTCCTCTAAGCCCTATAGAATATACATAAATGAATGGCACCATATAGAATTCAATCGAGATGTCATATTTGATAAAAGTATTGCATTTAAGAAATCAAAGGAACTTCCTATGGACTCATATGATGAAGAACTTTGAGTATTTGAAGAGGAATTCGATAGGGAAGAAGAAGAATCTTACCATGAAGATCAAGGTCCCAATGAACCTATTTAACTTGTGGTCATCCCTTAATCAAGAAAGAGACCTAATTGATTGAAGTCAACACCACTTGATTCACAAGGTCATGGAGAAACTCAAGGCTTGTCCAGGGAAATCAAGAAACCCAAATAGTGTTATGGATATGTAGCCTACATGAAAAAACTAATAGAAGCAAAGCCATCCACTTTTGAAGAATTTTTCAATCATCAAGAATGGAAGGATGCCATGAATGAATAATATCAATCTACAATGAAGAATGGATTTTTGGAGATCGTGGCTATGCCTGATGACAAATCTGTGGTAACTTCCAAATGGATTTATATGATCAAACATGCAACAGATGGAAGTATTGACAATTATAAGGCAAGATTTGTGGCTAGGGGTTTCTTTCAACTTAAAGGCATCAACTATGAAGAGACATTTTCTTCGACAGCAAGGTAGACAACTATAATTTTGTTGGTCTTTTTGGCAGCATCGATGGGATGGAACATTCACCAAATGGATGTTAAAACTGTATTTCTAAATGACATAATTGATGAGGAAGTCTATATAGAGAAACCCTTGGGGTTTGAGGTTAAAGATATAAATTCATATGTCCATATAGAAGAAGGCATTGTATGACCTCAAACAAGCACAAAGGGCATGGTATGCTAGAATGGATGCATGCCTTTATAGGTTAGGCTTCATGAAGAGTTATGTTGATTCAAACCTTTATATTAAGGTTGTGAAGGCTGAACTAGTAATCATTTTTTTGTATGTAGATGGTCTTCTCTTGACATGTGTAGAAGGTTGAATTGAAGAATGTAAGAATAAATTAGAAGCAAAATTTGACAAGAAGGATCTAGGGTTGATGCATTACTATTTGTGAGTAGAAGTCTAGAAAGCACCAAATGAGTTTTATTTGGGTCAAGGGAAGTATGTGATAGGGATGTTGAAGAGGTTTGACATGATGGATTTCAAACCAATGACAAATCCAATTATCACAAAGTTGAA
The DNA here is from genome assembly GCA_000404065.3 of Pinus taeda. NCBI lineage: Eukaryota > Viridiplantae > Streptophyta > Pinopsida > Pinales > Pinaceae > Pinus > Pinus taeda. Next base: position 70,842 of record APFE030115865.1, on the reverse strand, counting down.
AAGACTGAATTCTAAATCGATCCCAGTAGATCCTTCCAAGTATAGACAACTAACTAGCTCACTGATGTACTTCGTGAATACTCAACCAGACATATGCTTTGCATTAATGTTTTCAGTCAATTCCCAAGTGGATTCAAAGGATGATCATTGGATAGCAACAAAAAGTATTTTGAGATATCTATGAGGAACCATCCACTATTTCCTGAAGTATGATAGAAGGATTGATGTTCAACTAATTGGATATAAAAATTCTGACTAGGGATGCAATGAGAAAGATGGAAGGAGAACTACAGGAGGATGTTTCAATTTAGGATTATCCATGGTCTCATGGTGTTGAGACATATAGGGCATCATTAATTAGGTGATTTCTCTTGGATTAGTAATTGTTTGTGAGCATCTTTCATTTCATTATATTAGGATCTTCTTGTTGCTTAAGTTATTAGTGTTCTTATTCATCAAATAGCTACCAATGAAATGAACATAATTAGAAAAGAGACACAGAATGTAGGTTATGAGCCAGGGCCAAAACCTCTCACTCTTTGAGAGGAAAACCCGCACAAATTCTTCTTATAGAGATTCCAATTTACGAATACCAAGACCAATACCCTTGACCTAGTAGCCTCTCCAAGACCAAGACACAAGTTCTCTTAACAGTCAGCCTTCTTCTTTGATCCTCTTCCACTTCGATCTTCTTCGCATCTAGACCTTCTAAATGTGATAGTATCGAGACCTTGTCACATACTAGTGATCTTCTTCTTGTGTTAGCACTAAATCCTCTTTGCTATAAGATAGAGACTATACCGAGATTATCATTGTGGTATAGCACCAAGATAGTGAGGGGATGTCACTATGATATCACTGAAATCTTGTCTAGATTCTCTACTTCAATCTGGAATATGACCTCTGCAATTACACTAAAATAGAGAGAGACACTTCTTGTGATTATACCGAACCTTGATTACTGTAGTCTCACCGAATTTTATCCTTGTTGTACCGAGACAGAGTTTCTCCCTTGACTATGAGACAACACTAATTTTAACTACTATAATTTCGTTACTTTATCTGATCTCCTTCACCGAAACATTCTCTACATACTTATCTAAACTTAATTATGTTCTTGTCCTCTGAAAAACTCAGAGATATGTTGGCATTATGACACAGGTTTGGCACTATGACACAGGTGTTGTCCTTGATGGCAACTCACTCAGATGGCAGATCATAGTTCAGGCTCTCAGAATGAAAGAAAAAGATATATACGCAGGTTCCTCTTAACCATGTCGCTTATACACGCGGGATTTCCGATCAAAACTCGCATATGCGTATGCATGCACTTTCATGCATGGAAAAGCGCGTACATGTGGGAAAGCTTATTTTGAGTCCATGGTATTTGGTCCTTGGTATTTGGACCTATGGTTTTGGACCTTGGTATCTCATCCAAAGTATTAATCCCAGGTATTGCACCCCAACTATTTGTTCTAAGTGGTTTTGGACCATGATATTGAGTAAGGCCTAAGACTATAAAAGGGGAAGGAGATCTTTAGGCAAAGGCATTCACTCAAGTATTGAATATCTAATGAAGAACAAGATCTAGAATACTGATGATTGGGTTGTGGTGCATAGCTGGATCTGAATCAAGGAGGAACCTGAGTGCTAGAAGATGGATAAGTTCTTTAGACGGGTCAAGATCTCAAAGCTTGAAGAGAAGTATCTTTGTGTGATTTTGATCTGTTATATTTGGCGCATGACTTGATCTATAAATCTGATAATCTGGGTATAACTGATGTCTAAATAATTGAAAAGGGTAAATTATTTTTATAGATCTGTATGCAAGTTCGGCACAGCAGAGGCACGTATACACGCTGGTTCAATAATTAAAAACAACGTATACACTGGTTTTCCTTAATACAGACGCGTATGCACGCAGGTTTCACATATTGAAGTAGTGTACGTTTCACAAAATATGTTTTAGCTACTTTTATTTATTGATGCAGTGTTTTGGCTTCAGAATTGATGTCTGGTTACTGTTAATGTTTTCTGGGTACAACATTCAAAGAAGTGATTATTTGGTTCAGTTTTGTTTGGTGCAAAGGCAATTTGTTGATGCAGATACATTTGAGGTTTGATTGATGTTATTGATGGATCTTGTCTGAAAATTTATGAAATGTGGTCCCTGGAAGAAAAGAGAAGGTTATAGCCTTCTGTAGGTCAGCACCTATGTACTAGTACATTAGCTAGTACAAGAGCTAAGGGGGTGGTAGCTCCCTTCCAGGAGAAGCTGGAGAACGAGAGAAGGTAGTATCCTTCTGTAGGTAGAAGCCTGCGTATTGGTGTAAGACTGCACCAGTACAGAAATATTGTAAAAGGAAGTTTCTTATTAAAAGAAGATAGAGATGAATTGCAGCAGGTGGTTTTCACCCACATTGGGTTTCCACCTTATATCTTGTGTCGATGTGTGTGATGATCTGTTCTATTTTACTGCACCTGTTTACTGTTCTTATGGTTAATGAAGTTCTGATGCACTGACTTAAGATCAACATTTAATGAATCATAAGTTTACTGATATACGCTGGCTGCTTTAGACACAGTAGCGTATATACGTAGTTTCCCATAACTAAAGTAGCATATACAAATCTGATTGTGAAATGAAATATAATTGATTTGATAATACTG
>APFE030115865.1:32933-46227 GCA_000404065.3 Pinus taeda | reverse complement strand
AAATGGGACCAGCGCGGGAAAGACGTGTGCTTCCGCGCTGGCAGCGCAACAGATACACTGGCCTCTGCCCGTCAGCGCGGTTATTTTATTAACAGTCGCGATGATCCATTTGACTTAGGCAAAGAGGGTTTTTTAGCCATTTTGAGGAGCATGAGTATGGGTGAATGTAGTTTATAGCACAGTAGGGAGACTGACATGATGGCAGTGACATTTTACTGTGTAACAGTCTCCATCTTTTTCAAACTTCCATCAGAGTCTCCATATCTTTCCGAGAGATTTTCTAGCCAAATATTCTTAGCCTTGGATGTTGAATGCCTTCTTACATGGTTGTAGAGTATTATGATCTCTTCCTTTCTTTCTTCACATATTTCTTTCCCAGGAGCTTCCATTCAGATTTTCTAAATTGTAGTCAACTATCTCATACTTCATATGAGGTCATATTATGTTGATTTCATTTAGTGTGATCCATGCCTTCTATAAACCTTTCATAGGAGTAGATTCTTTTCCTTTGATCATGCTTCTAAAATCGAGTAGTGATCCATGTTACCTATAACCAAACAACATGACTTTATAATATTGAATACAAGCATACATACCTCATTTACCTTTAGGTCATCTAGGATTCTATCAGCAACTTCATTGATTTAAAAGAGCCTCAACCCCTTGATATGCTTCATCTCTTATATCATCATACCATCATCTCGTGAATTCCACAAGTTGGAGTTCATAATGAAACACTTGCTTCCTTTCTAGATTGGTGAACCCTCCGATGAGGATTCCATCAGAGAATCTTGAGGATCTTGCATATCCCTATCTAGTAGACGTATGATGAGCCTTGTCTTGGATGACTTCTTCCCTTTCTACTTGAGATTTAAATGAGTTGACCAAGAGTTATGTACTTCATAGTTGACTTCCATAGAATTTTGTTCCAGTTGTCCTGTCACGATCTCTTGCGCTTAATGCTTTTCGTCTTTCAGCTTCCTTCACTTCTTTGGTGAAATGGACTTCTTCCCTATCTTCCTTGTTATTTCCCATTTTGTATTTAGGAAAATCTTTCCTATAATTCCCATGGCATTGAATCTTAGCTATGTTCTTCTTTCCTTTCAAAAAATGTCTGAATACTTTTTGCCCTCAGCCAACCTTTTTCTATCTTGCATAGAAATCACAAGTTGTTGAATGGAATGGCTTTCTTATATTGTTCATCAGTTAGTATATAATGAATATTATCTCATCCTAGATCTTGCAATTTAGATATTATGAAGATAACCTTTTATCCTTTGATACCTTCAATTTGTGTAGACTAGATCTATGTGATATGACCTTATTTATTTCATCTTCAGAGAATAGTTCTTATCATATATCTCTTTGATGTCTCCAATCTTGCTATATAGGGAATGTGAGGACCTTTGACTAATTTTATAAGAATCTGTTTAGCCCCTTGATCCCTTTCCATGTATTTAGATAATGCTTGACCTTCAGATAGTTTGAAGACTTTTCCATTGATATGATCGATGAATTCACTTTCTTCGAGGACTAAGTCTATCTTCCTTTCCATGCAAGGAATTTCGATGACCCAACTAGCTTAAAGATCTCCTTGCAAAACAAAGTCATTTTACCAGATTTTGATTATAGAATAAAGATACTTACTTGATGAAATATTCAACTTGATTTCTTCTTTGATGATGATCGATGAACATGTATTAGTGCCCCTTTTGAAGGATATTCTTCTAAAATAAATCCCTTCTTCAATAAAAGGAAATTGCCTCCCTTTTATGATGACAATGAATTTGATCTAGCTCTCCTTTGATGATGCTAATTTGATGAGGATCTCTTGATGCTTCCTCAGATGATCTTCTTTAACAATACAAAGGGGATCCTTGCTTCAATGAGAGGGAACTTGGCTTATATCTTTTGAAGATGCTGACAATGCCTTCTAGCCTTCAATATACTTCGACTTCCTCAGTGGTGAATGAGTGCAGATCAGAAATGCTTCTTTGGGATATCTACACTTTATGTTGCCTTGCATTGTAGACATTTTCAACTTTATGAGGGTCTTTGTGGTCTTTCGACGATGACTAGAGGATCCAATAATTTTTTCGGTGTAGCCTTCTATTTTCCTTGATTTGCAGATCTATTCTCCTTAAGTAGAAATAAGGCTTTAGCCTTGAATATTTTGATTCATGATCCTAAGACTTCTTTTGAAGTAAAATTTCTTCTTTGATATAGGGTTTGATTCTTCAATGTAAATCTTTGAACTTTTGCTTTTATATCCTTTAACTTGCTTTGATGTCATTATTGAAATCTGATCCTTGAGTATCTCTATGATTAGATTCCCCTCCTTAACTGTCACCTTGGCTCTGATACAATGTTGAAAAATCTAGGGCATCATTAATTAGGTGATTTCTCTTGGATTAGTGATTATTTGTGAGTGTATTTCATTTCATTAAATTAGGATCTTCTTGTTGCTTAAGTTATTAGTGTTCTTCTTCATCAATCAACTACAAATGCATGAACATAAATAGAAAAGAGACACAGAATGTAGGCTATGGAGCCAGGGCCAAAACATCTCACTCTTTGAGAGGAAAACCCGCACAAATTTCTTTTAGATATTCCAATTGACGAATACCAAGACCAAGACCCTTGACCTAGTAGCATCTCCAAGACCAAGACACAAGTTCTATTGATAATTAGCCTTCTTCTTCAATCCACTTCAATCATCTTTGCATCTAGACCTTCTATAGGTGATAGTACCGAGACCTTGTCACATACTAGTGATCTTCTTCCTGTGTTAGCACTAAATCCTCTTTGTTGTAAGACAAATATTATATCGAGATCATCACTGTGGTATAGCACTGAAATAGTGAGGGGATGTCACTGTGATATCACTGAAATCTTGTCTAGATTCTCTACTTCAATCTGGAATATGACCTCTGCAATTACACTGAAATAGAGAGAGACACTTCTTGTGATTATATTGAACCTTGATTACTGTAGTCTCACCGAATTTTCTCCTTATTGTACCGAGACAGAGTTTCACCCTTGACTATGAGACAGTACCGAGTTTATATACTATAATTTTGTACCTTTATCTGAGCTCCTTCACCAAAACATTCTCTACATACTTATCCAAACTTACTTCTGTGCTTGTACTCTGAAAAAATCAGAGATATCTGAACTTACTCATTGTCCTAATGTGAGGACCCTTCAGACATATTTATAGTTGTTTGTCCTATAAATAAGTTGACATGTGAATGTGAATAGATGTGTCTCCATAAGGTAAGGTCAACATGAGATCTTCACTTCGTCTAGAGGTTGACTTGAAGAGAGGGACTTGTGCTTGTCATTGTAGGATTTTTTAGACTCATATACATTTGACACATGCTCAAGAAGAGTTCTTCATACATGACATTAATTTTTTTTTTGACAATTCCTAAAGGCTCACAATGGGAGCCATCTAAAATAAAATCTCTTGCTCGTGAAACCCATAAAGCAAGCCAATAATAATTTTATTTTCTTCTTTACATCATTTACAAAAATCACAATTACATGTCATTATGAAGACCGAACCTAGTTACACTTTTCAACGCATGGATGAGCAGAAAGAAAGATACAGTTGCTTTAAGTAGTGATAAGGCTAAGTATATTGCAGCCTGTGAAGTAAGAAGAGAAGCAGTCTGGTTAAAGGAGTTTTTATCTGACCTATTTGCAATACCTATGGACCCTACAGTGATACATTGTGATAACACCAGTTGTAGATGATTGTATGAAGACCTAGTATTTCATGGAAATACAAATCATATCAACAACAAGTATCACTATAATCGGAAGCTAGTAAAAGATAGTGTATTGCAACTACAGTATATCTCCACTGATGAGCAAGTAGCTTACATATTAATAAAATCTCTTCCTAATAAGAAGCTTGTGTATTTGAGAGACAGGCTTGGTTTGGTTGATATATCCTCCCTAGTTGGGAGGGATAGATAGGCACACCATTCTTGTCTTCACTTGGGAAGACATAATGGAGGATTGGGTAAACATATGGCATTTGATACTCTCTGAGGATGTGGTAGGGAATCCAAGATGAGAGTAGTCGTGGAATGATATTCTTTGAGGAATGGCTATCCAATATAAGAATATTCCAAAGAAGGTCATACTTTGTGAACACGCAGGTGGAGTATGTACCTTAAGAGACAGTGATGATTATGTCTATAAATCATTGGTCTCACCAGCATTGTTCTTTGATCTTGTGTAGAGATATATTTGTTATTAAAGCCATTTATATGTGACAATGTTAGTTGGTATGATGCTACTATAGATGGGTTACCATGCTGACTCTCCTTATGAGATCTGTTCAGATTGAGAATGTACATGTACCATATATGAATGCCTCCCTAGTTAAGAGGGAGTGTTGAAAAATGTGTAACTAGGTTCGGTCTTCATATAGATGCAATGTACTTTTGATTCTTGTAAAATGTAAAATGAAAGAAAAATTATTATTATTATTATTGTAGCATGGGTTTCATGCTCAAGGTATTGTATTTTATAGTTCAAGCACCCATTAAGTGCTTATAGGATTTGTCCTAGGTCAAGAAGTCAAAAAATTCATTGTCACAAGTTGAAGACCCCATCAGGAACATTATAACTTCTAAAGAAATTTTTTTTTGTCTAAAAAAGTGTCTAGATACCCTCCAAGAACAAGTCGACTTGGCAACTGGAAAGTTGGCCTAAAAGGAAGAACCACGTCCACCTTGAAGAGTCTATATATAGGAGGGAACTAGTCCTCCTTGAGACACATTCATTCATATCTCATTCTAGCGAAGAAGAAGGAAGATGATGAAGAATATTTTTCTTGGGGTTATTCCTCTCTCACACATACTAAGGAGAACTAGAGTTTTGGCAGCAAGACCTAGGGTTTCTATCTACAAGTTCTATCTTGGAGAAAATAAGACAAGTAGGTTAAGTGAAGATCACCAAGGGTAATCCTCATGCTCCTGAAGTGAGGGAAATGAAAAGGAAGGTCAAAGGAAGGCTCAGAAGACATATCGAAGCTCACAGTGGCAGTAGCAACTAGTGGGGGGGCTAAAATTTCAGATCTGCAGTGGAAGCCAAAATTTCTACAGTTGGAGGTCGAAGAAGTGCTACTAGAATAGATTTCACTGGGTTTGAAAGGATCAAGGTTAGCAAATCATCCAAAGAGGTTGGTCTTGGATTTTTCTGAATTCAGTCTTAAGTTCTTGGAATTTTTCAATTGAAGAATCTGTAAGGAAGGGAAGAGAATTGTGGGTTTTCCTCTCAAGTGGAGAGGTTTTGGCCGTGGCTTGTAGCCTATATTATGTGCTCTTATTCTTCTCATTTTGGTAATTGTTTGATGAGACACACATATAATAATAAGTAACAAAGCTAATAAGTAAAAATACATCACAAGTCATTATGACGTAAAGAGAAATAGCTATAATCCTTGCCCTTTAGATTTCTCAACAAGAACCTCCCTGCATGACAAATCAGGGGAAGGAAGCACTTTATGAGATTGAACATTGGTTTGCTTCACCACAAGGCACATACATCATATGTTTCAAGTGTTATACAACCCCTCACCTTATGCCTAGGTATGTGACCAATAAGGTGGTCTTGTAGGAGGTAGCCTATTAGTTGAAAAAATGATTGTCTACATAGCTTCAAAGGAGGAAGAAGGCTCCTTGGCCCTCTTTTCCTTTACAGATTGGACTTTATGAACTCAAGGGCCTTAAGGCAGTGAATGTTGAAATTGAAAACTTAAGCGCCTTAATTTTGGAATGATGAGTTTTCATAGATATGATCCAAGACAAATTTGTAGATGACATCGTGACAAGATACAATACAATTGGTTGTATGGACCTATAACCATTCCAAAAGATGAAAAATAAAGAATTGGTACAATGCACTGAGAAAGAATCGGCAAGGAGATGAGGGAAGGACCTCCTAGGTTTCATAGGTACCAAATGTACAAATGGAGGATGTTCGATAGGAAGAAACTACCCAAGTGAACACGATAACACCCAAAAAGATGCTAAAACATGATCCAGTGTTAGAGAGAAGTAGAAAGTTCAAAGTTGATCCAATGAGCAAAGATGCAATTGAGGCAGAGCAACAAAACGAATAGAAGGAGTAGGAAAAGGTAAGGGTAGAAGTAGAAAATCAAATAGAAGAATAACACAAGAGAAAGGAGGAGCGCTTACATATAGAAGAATAAGAAATGAGGAAGCAAGATGACTTGTGTAGACATCAATGGAAAGAAGAAGAGGAAAGGAAAAGAATAGAGGAAGAGGAATAACAAAAGAAGTTCCAGGAATAAGAAATGAGGAACAAACAAGAGGAAGAATTCACACAGATAATGGAGGAAGAACAAATGGCCCGTAAAATGGAAGGACATTTGGAGGAGGAGGATGCCATTGAAACAATTGTAGATGAGCCCAACACTCAGCTAGAACCTCCTCTCACTGGTGATCATCTCCCATTCAACGAAATGGGAATTGTTCCTCCACCCAACGACAAGGTTATGTATGTGTCTAGTTTTAACTTTGATCAGCTAAAGAAGAGTATTGTACAAGAAATGCAAAGGTTCTTTCCAAATGATCATATTTATCCAGTCTCCATATCCACAAAGAAGGTAATAGTATCCAATACCAAGTGAAATCCTGGAGCAGTCATGGCACCGAATGTGGTTTTTGCGACAACAGTGAAGGATAATAGATCATGAGGTGGTGGCTCCCTTAGTCCAAAATTAGAAGAAATCTCAAGAGATACTGAAGCTTCTAGAGGTAACAAGCATAGTTGTAGATTTGGTACAGGATTGGAACGTCAAGTATCCTAATGTTTCTGAGAATTTGGTCAAGAAAGACAGGATAGTAGCTGAGGTGGATAGAGCACAATTAAGACTTGATAATCATAATTAGACACACCGTAGTGAACAAACGACCAATACCATACCTTATGTTCGATTGCATAGTGGTTTAGATTCCTTGGCACATAAACATAAAATCCCTTTTGTGGGTGCACTTAGAGAAATAAGAGGAACATGTGGGAGATAAAAGATTGAACAAATCAAGCAAGCAAGAGATCAAGAAGGCTTGGATATTACAAAGAACGATATTCTACAATATGCAATTGAGCCAACTAAATTTCACATGAAATTATCCTCGTTGTGTAATAGCATATAGTAAAGTTCCAAATCCATAAATATCATATTCTTTGGAGGTGAAGATGTGATATGTTGCAAAGCTTCCAATCAGAGTTAAAGTTATCACAACATAATTCAGAGCATGGCACTCCTACATCACAAATGAACTCCATGTTCAAGCCACTGATTTTTCATTTCCTCCTAGATGAGGAATGTTGTCTTATTATAGTTTTGTCCTATATATCCACCATTTTAATGTAATTTGTCTTTTATGAATAATAAGTTCAAATGTAAAATAATTCCATGAGATACATGGGAAATGTGATGAGTCACATAGAATTCCATAGGTTGTGGAATTCAAAGAGTCATGAGGAAACTCAAAGGGCATTAGCATTTGTTATAAATAGGCCCTCATAACTCAAGCAAAGGGCTTGGACTTTCAGAGATTTGGTCTTGGCTTCTCTAGTTGTGCATAAGGGAGAAGATCATTCTTTTGGAGAAGAAAGTTGTAGCTTCATGTTCCTCTATTGGAGCTAATGTTTCATCAATGTAACAGTGTACTTCGACCTTTAATTAATTATTAGAATCTCTTGGAGCCAACATTCTTTCATGCATGTATCGTAAATATTGTAAGACTATTCTTCATATATTTGTTATATATGTTGTGTTACACGTACTAAAGATAATGAGTTATTTCATTGATTTAGTTATGAATCTTGTTGAATGGGTGTTGTTATGTGTTTATATGAGCATTTTTATCTTGTGAACTAATTTGCATGTTAACTAACAAATCTTCTCAATTTCTCTCATGTGTCTCTCTTAGGATAGTATTAATACTTTGCTATCAGAGGCCCATTTCTTATCTCTCTTGTGTCGAACCTCCTTTTACACCTTACTCTTGGTGCCTCACAAATCTTACATTCTTGCTACCCCAAAGTGTTGGAAAACGTAACTAGGTTCGGTCTTCATTAAATGTATTTGAGTCATCTTGTAATGTACTTGTCAAAATAATAAAGAAAATATTTTTTTATTATTGATTTAATTGACTTGTTAAAGCATGGGTTTCATTCTTGGGTCAATTGTTATAGGTCAAGCCTCCATTGTAGGCTTTAGGATTATTTATTTTAGGTCAAATTCAATTTGTTTATTGAAGCTGTCTTGAAGGAGATATATTTGGTGATGACACCAAAAGTATCGTCTTAAATTCCTATCTGAAGTTCTAATTTGAGCGAAGGCCTTAGGTTGGTATTTATATTGGTTTCTTCTTGAAATAAGATGACATGACTTCATGAACAATATTGTCATCATTTATGGTTAGGCTGATATATTTGGTGATGATATTTGGTGATGAGACTTAGATTGACTTTGTACCAATCTAAGTCTCATCACCAAATAAATTGTGTGTCTCAGATTCAACAATATTGAATCTGAGACACACAATCATATTGTGCTCTTTGCCTTTCGATCCAACTTCTTCCATTCAGTGACATGGATGAAAACACAATGAAAGAACAAGTTAGGGACTTTGTACCAATCTAAGTCTCATCACCAAATATATTGGCCTAACCATAAATGATGACAATATTGTTCATGAAGTCATGTCATCTTATTTCAAGAAGAAACCACTATAAATACAGACCTAAGGCCTTCGCTCAAATTAGAACTTCAGATAGGAATTTAAGACGATATTTTTGGTGTCACTACAAGAGTCATCTTGTAATGTACTTGTCAAAATAATAAAGAAAATATTTTTTTATTATTGATTTAATTGACTTGTTAAAGCATGGGTTTCATTCTTGGGTCAATTGTTATAGGTCAAGCCTCCATTGTAGGCTTTAGGATTATTTATTTTAGGTCAAATTCAATTTGTTTATTGGTCAAAGACTCCTCCATTAAGTCTCCTTCAAGACAACTTCAAATATATCATCACCAAATATATCGGCCTAACCATAAATGATGACAATATTGTTCATGAAGTCATGTCATCTTATTTCAAGAAGAAACCACTATAAATACCAACCTAAGGCCTTCGCTCAAATTAGAACTTCAGATAGGAATTTAAGACGATATTTTTGGTGTCACTACAGGAGTTCAAATGATCTCAGTGCTGCCACAAAAGGTCGGATCTCTGAGATTATTGTGGATTACAATGAATTCTTTTTAGTGCTATTACAAAATGATAAAGTTTGGATTACCTCTAAGATGAATTTCGGATATCACAATAAGGGAGTAACATTGTTTTGGTACCACAACGGTGAGAAAGGTCAATGTTAAGGGTATAACTATAGTGATAAGGGCTCGGTATTACAACAGTGAAGATCTCAGTGAAATCTTTGTCCCAATGTAATTATAGTGATGATTGAGAACGATTATGTACCATCATAGTATTAAGTGTTGATGTCTCGATGCGAACCTGGAAAGTATTTGATGAAAACTCAATGACAATAATTCAGTGACATGGATGCAAACATAGTGAAAGAAGGATGACTTCATGGAGGTAGTCTCTAGTCTATATTGTAAGGGTCTTGGTCGTCTCATTTGGAATCTACTAAAGGAAGAACTTTTATTTGGTTTTCCCCTAGACTGGGGTTTTTCCCTAGCAGTGTGCCTACATCTAGTATTCTCTTTTACTTGTTGCATAAAATTAGTCTTGATGATAAGAAAAGATAATTCTAAAGAAAAAATAATAATAATGAAAACATCACAAGATAATGTCATAATCAGAGAAATCAATTAACTGCCTCCTCCTTGGATTTCTCTAACACAAATTTATGTGCATGACCTCTTATGCATGTTTTGAAGTCATGGAATTCCTTTAAAATAGCTTACAATGGTGGTCAGACCTTATATCCAGATGGGGCTCCTACACCAAACAATGTGAGGTCTAATTGGGAATTCACATTGGGGAGACCCCCTGTATGTCGGCAACATCCAGCACTATCAACAAGTTCCTTTAATATTTACCTTCTCGACTATGATATATGGTGTGTACCTCAACAAATCCAAAAATATATTAGTGTACTCATCAGCAGTAAGTTTCCCCAACTTATGCTCGTTAAATTCTTGGACCTTTCTTTCATAATACCTCTCATACAAGTACTTATCTAGGAAATATTTCTCAAATCTTCTCCAGGATAACTCCCTCTAATGTCCCTGAAATTCCTCAAGGGTTCCCACTAGATATTGGATTTTCCTTTCAAGTTGAAAATGGCTACTCTAACCCTCATGTTCTCAACATCCAATCCTTTGTCTCTTATACTTTCTTTATCTCTCCATCGAAGGTAGGGAACTTTAATTTCTTGAACTCTTATGGCATTGAGCTCTTCTTACTTCTCCTCTAATGATGGTGTCTCTTAATTGTAGTATATGATGACTAGTTAGGGCTACTATATTCTCTTTCTGGAGGGCTTAGTAGAATTTATCCTCTCATTGTGTATTCATCTACTTGCTAATATCTTTTCCTTAACTTACTGCTTCATATCCTATCAGTGTCCAATTTTTATTTTTGGACCTCTAATGGGCTAGGTTTGGACTTGTGCCTACCTAAATAGTTGGCACCGAGATCTTGTTGTTTATGCCTTTGCAAGACTAATAGAGTCTGCAATATTGCTACATGTACCTCTCCTTTCCTTTCATGTACTCTAGAAATACTTTCATTGTTTTCTTTGTAGTTTCTCAACTTAGCTCTTAAACTTCTAAGGGTGTACATATAATCAAGAGAGTATTCCTCTCTCCTTTTCCCAATTGAGTCTTCTTCTTGACAATGTTGGGATCTATCAGTGCTATATTGTACTATTATATTGCTCATTATTAGACTTTCATATTATTCCTTGGTGTAATTTTATGTGTCGTTACACATACATAACTTTTGGTCGAATCAAAACACAAATAAACATATTTCCCCATCATCTTGACATGTTTGTAATAAGTATGTTGATGTGAAATCAACTGAAACATCAATTCTCAAGTTAATATGCAGCTTAAAAGATAAATAACTTATTAGTAATCTCTCAAGTCAACAATTATATCAACTATAACTGAAAATCAACACACATTGGTATACAGTAATGACACTAACAGATTAAATGTTTGTTGTATGTGTGTATGTATGAGACTCTTCAAGTCTAGTGTTGAACCTTGTGTATACTTCCACTTTGTTACAATCCCTCCCACTCCCTTGGATTATTCTCAGGTTGTGGAGGGTGTTACTTTATAAGAAACCCAACCCTCAAGGTCTATTATGAAGATGGGGTTACAAAATTCCTCATCTTCCAACTTCACTGAAACTCAAAACCATTACCACCATCACATTCAGCTCGTCGAGAGCATTCTGACGACATAAATTTTATCTTCAATCTGTCTCTTGATTTGAAATTTGTGCCCATATGAAGTTTAGCCCATTAAACCTTGCCGCATCAGTGAGACACTGCCATCTAGCACCCATGTGTGATCCAAATGACTCTGCCACATTTCCCATGGTTTAGCATCGACACATCAAACTGTCATGGCACCTGTCGTTTCATCTATGTTAGGGGGACCCACTAATCTTTCCTTGCCATGTATTTCCACAATTCCTTGTTATATCTGAGGCAAGGGAAAATACAAACGCTCACTAAAAATCATAATGGCACAACCCCTGTTCCCCCAGATATAATTCCACTTCCATGGATTTGTAGGTTTTAACCCTGTATAGAAATTACCTGCATACGAATTCTAAAACACATAAAATAAACAATGTGAGATCATAACACATAAAACACATATACACATATATTTTCCCCGGGATCCCAAAACTGGGACTACCAGATTGATTTTTCATTGGGTTCCTTTCAATGTTATAATACATATTTATACATGCCGAAGCATCCAGTACCATGGACCAAAAACCATCGCGTCCAATAACATGGACCGAAAACCATCACGTCCAATACCATGGACCGAAAACCATCGCATCCAAAAAACATGTGCGAAAATCATGCACAAAACCATAGGTGGGTCTGCCCAACCTAACATAGGGTCCAAAACCAAAATATTCTGGAGTGCTACTCCGGACCCCATAAAGTGGGGTTATGGGTATGCCTCAAACCCCCTGTGCCCCCCCCCTCGCTACACAATTGACTCCACGAAGGGGGGGCTCCGTCCCCCCCCCCTCCCCCTTCTATCCCTTTGGTTAACTATGTGGGCTAGTCGTGAAAAGAATATAACACAACCCAACGTTCACCCACTTGTTGTTTTATTTCCATAGGGGGCCACAAGAGAGCTTAGTCATTTATCCATCCTTGCAACACCCATTGTTTCTCTACACCAAGAGAACTTCTCAGAGCTCACAAATTTTGTCAATGCATCTGCAATATTCTTCAAAGTGTCCACCTTTACCACAACACCCTTTTGTCTTCTATCATATCCCTCACAAAGTGATTATGAACATCAATGTGCTTTGTCTTTGAATGATATGTAGGATTATTTGCCAAGAAAATTGCACTTTGGTTGTCACAGTCTATCCTTATAGCTCCCTGTACTAACCCCATACTTGAACACAATCTCTGCAACCAAACTGCTTCCTTGCTTGCATGAGTGGTTGCCATGTATTCTTCCTCTGTAGTTGATAGTGCAACTACATATTGTTTCTTACTCATCCAACTGACTACACCTCCAAATAGGTTAAACACATACCCACTTGTAGATCTTGTGATCCAGATCTCCAGCCCAGTCTGCATCAACAAAGCCACGAATATCCAACACTTTGTCCAATCCTGGTCTTCCTTGGTAGCACAAACCATAATCATTAGTGCCACGCAAATACCTGAAAACCTACTTCACTATTGTCCAGTGCTCCTTCCCTAGTTTTTACATAAACCTGCTCAATACTCCCACTACATGTGCAATGTCTGGTCTAGTACAGACCATTTCATACATCAGGCTACTGACTGCACTTGCATATGGAAAACGAGACATGTCCTCTTCCTCTTCTTGTGTCTTGCGACACTGTTTAGCAGATAACTTCACACCTACAGGAATAGGAACCTTCACCGATTTACTGTCCTGCATATTAAACCTTTGCAATATTGTATCGACATACTTCCTCTGGTTTAACCAGAGCTTCCTCTTTGCCCGATCTCTTTTAATTTCCATGCCCAA
>APFE030115865.1:9855-29216 GCA_000404065.3 Pinus taeda | reverse complement strand
CCATGGACCGAAAACCATCGCGTCCAAAAAACATGTGCGAAAATCATGCACAAAACCATAGGTGGGTTCGCCCAACCTGACATAGGGTCCAAAACCAAAATTTTCCGAAGCGCTGCCCCGGACCCCATAAAGTGCGGTTACGAGTACACCTCAAACCCCCTGTGACCCCCCGCACTACAAAATCGACGCAATGAAGGGGGGCCTCACCCCCCCCAACCCCTCAATTAACTACATGGGCTAGTCGTGGAAAGAATATAACACAACCCAACATGATTATCTAGCCTTGCACCAATAGTCCTCCAAGCAAACCCCACCCTGGATGCAATTCCACTTCCATGGGCTATCCAGTGCAATTTAAATTTGGGTATTTTCGAAGTTGCATCCTTGTTTACAAGTCGGATGCCCGAACTCTCAAATGCATTTTCCCATTTTATATATCTAGATGCACCAAATGGGAAAGGTGAAAAAGGCATCCAACCTCGGATACTTGGTCCACCCAGAAATCCATTTGGCCCCAGACACAAATGTTGACTACTTCCCACTACTTAGAAAATAAAATAAAAAATAGAAGAGGCTTGGCTAGAACATCCTTGGAGCAAGGCATTGCATAGAACACAAATTTTACAAGGATAAAACCCTTAACCAAACATAGAAAGTTTTATTCACTATACAAACCCATTATGCATCCCATTGATCCCAAAAAAATATTTTCATATCTACTGACGCATCATGCATTGCATCATTTGTAGTCCTTTACTGGGATATACAAACAACATTCAAGCAATCAAAAACCCATGACGATTCACAACGCATCAGATAATGAAAATTACTAACTGTAATATTTTAGCTCAACACATCAAGCAATCATATAAGACCATCTAAATAGCTCTGCAACTCAGGAAAATATCAACATAGATATCTACAAATTCCTCATAACCATGAGAACATATATATATAAATGTAATGTCCCCACAATTTGGATTACTAGGCGAGGTGGTTAGGAGGGTTTTCCAGAGCTTGTGTCAGCCTGGTCATAGGAGCAGGATTACTCCATTGGTGGGCCCAGAGGGTTTTAGAGGATTTTTATTGGTCTGATTGGGATCGATTACCATATTTCATCATCGAGATCATTCACGCATGGTTTTCTCTTGGTTCCATTGCATTCCGATGATTTCCGTAAAATGTCGTTAATAATAAGCATATTTTAAATTATGTATGCTTCAGGTGTTGTTTCAGGATGATTACCTGGAGAAACACCTTAGTGTAATAGCTTCTTGGAATCGAGGTGAAAAGATCTATAGAGTAGAATGATCAAAAGGGACTTTGGGTGGCCAATGTGACGATAGAGGCAAATTAAGCATTTTCTAGTGTTAAAAGTTACTTTAATTAGTTTATAAAAGTCACTTTATTAAATAAAGAAATGAAAAGAGTTTTTAAATATTTAATTGGAGGAAAAAGGTAATTGAGTTATAACAAAACAAAAATAAAAGAAAAATGGGGAAGGTGAAGGTGAAAATAAAACCCTAAACTCATTAAATAACGAAATGAGGAGACTCTCTTCATTATTGCATTGTGTGAGTTTGAAGAGAGAGCTCTTGGAGAGAGTTTGAACAGAAAGATGAGGGATTTGGAACCCTATTTGTCATAGTGGACTTCGGTGTTACAATAAGACCCCCTAGTCTGGATGTGAGAGTGAAGTCATTCAGATTTCACCATTGAAATTCAATGGAGAATAGGATTTTCGAGAAATAAAGAGGTATACTAGTATTCTGGTTGATTTTATGGTCTCATTAGTTATTTTCCTTCTCATTGTGACAGGTTGGGAGATACCAATAAAGATATCAAGTGCCAAGCCACTATTGGGGTCAATTTGATAGTCAAATCTCATACAGCCAAAGGAAATCGAATGTCTGGTGCCATAAGATGAGTCTTGGAGCTTGAATAGACCCCAAATCCTTCATTTCCTTGTTGGTTGAAGTTCTATAGTTGAGACACGAATTTTGATGACGATGAGGGAGGTTGAATCCCCTCTCATTTTCTACTAGATGAGTTCTCTTCCTGCTAGAGCATTTTGCTGCCATTTTTAGGATCTACATGAGCAAGTCTCATTTCTATTTGGGTATCACAAAGTTGTTGTGTGTTGGGGCTGCATATTATCTCTAGAGGTATTCGATTTTGTGTCTATTTAGAGATGCATTGGGATGAGAGCCTCTACTGGTGATTTGTACATGATGTGGACTCTTTATGGTGACCAAATGTGCTAGTTATGCCCATCTATCAGTTGTTGGTTAAGTGTGCCTCTATACCTGGGTGTTCTTATTTTATTTCTTGTACCTGGGCATTATCTTGGTCTTCCAACAAAGCTAGTATATTATTCAAAGAGGGTTGATATCTATTTATGTGTTTCCTATTGTTTGTTGCCATTACTTATCAGGTTCTTACTTCTGTCTAATTCACTATATACTTAGATCTTGAATGTGAGAAGATTGTTTATGGATTATAATATTGTATCAACTGTGTAATTCTTTATGAGCTGCTATAAGGAGTATATTTGTGATTTGAGAAGTCTGTTGGTTCATGTTAGTCATTGGATGCAATGCCCTGAAGTTAAAAAAATATACAGTAAACACATACAACAAAGTGTAGACAACATGTTTGAAGAAATTCATCACTGAAAACTCAAACCAGAACTCAAATTTTTTAAGAAAAAACTAGCAGTGTTACATTTTGGTATCTTATAGTGGTATGAGAGCATTGATCTTAGCTCAGCCATGGGTTATCTTTGAAAAGCCAAGTTCGAGGACTTTATTTTGAAGGTGTCAAGATACAGGTGTTGGGTTCAAAGGGCAGATTATGACAAGGAAACAACGCTTTTAAGTTAAGAAGAATTATTTGCCAAAAAAATTGAAAATTATAACAAAATCTTTGCAAAGGTGATAGAGGACATCGGAGCATGGGTGTCATCAAATGTAGAAAATACAAAAAGGAATAGAAAATCTAAAGATGAAAAGGTAGCTAAAGATCAGGGAGCAAGGATTGAAGATGAAAACCATAAAAAACCTTCCCAAGATGAATTGAGAAAAGTCTCACCCATTGAAAATGAAACTATCACAAATTCACCCCAACAAGTTGGAACAAAAATTTAGGATGAAAGGGAATTAGAAATTGCTATGGAATGTTTTTCATCACTTAGCGATATTTTTGTGTTAGATTATGAGTACAAAGAAATTCATGAGGCCACAACAGTTGATGATGATTCCCAAGAGGTGTGCAAATATGATAACACACAAGTGGTCGATGGTGCAAACACAATCCCATTAGTTGATGAGGTAAATGTTACTCACAAGTCTACTTATGCCTATAACTTGGAAAACCAATTGAAGATTAATGCTAACAAGATAAATGCAACCACGAGGCAATATGATGATGCACTGGTATTGGTGACAGATTATTGTTGGAGAAGTGCAGTGGCACATGACAATTTAGGAGGACAGCCTTCACTTGTAGATTTTCAGACTCTCAAGAAGGCATTGGTAGAGATGAAATCTAACTACCTATATCTACTTTTACATAGAGATCACCTACTCATGCTTACTAAGATATATCATGATGCACTAGTAGGTAAAGAGGAGGAAGTTGACAGACTTACTTATAAGCTTGAGATTTCCTAGGAGTACTTGAAGAGCACTCAGATGGCCCTTCAAGAATTAGAGTTTCATGTTGACTAGCTTTGTATGGAGTTGAATTTTGTTCATTCTTCTATGGCAACAATCACACAAGAGGATGTTAGGGACACTCACGATTTAATAAAGGAGCCTCTTGTGATAATGGAGCACGCAAAGCACCTAGATGAACAGGCACTTGTAGAGAAGTATGTTCCAAAGGTTTCTGATTATACACCCATGGGATGTGGATACAGATATATTTCAGATGAGGATACATACACCTGGGATCCATGTTCGGTTGACACAAGTGGAGTGGATACTAGATACCCCAGTTAGCATTGGGATCTAGGTGGATTTTTCAATCAGTTAACAAGTGTGAAGGATGACTATGGCATTGAAAAGGTGATTGACCCAATGACGAAGCAGTCATGTTCCTTCATACTTCCATCAGAGTTATGGTCAACAATAGTGGTTGGCTGGTTTGATGTAGGAGTGTGCAAACTTCGGGAGATGTCTTGGCACATCATTCGCGCATGGAGTGGCAAGGTGGTCAGCATGCCCCGATGAGAGTTATTCAGATGGGATGGAAATTGTATGCCACCAAATAGAGCAGTTTATGAGGATGATATTCTTCCATTAATGTATTGGGCACAGGAGCCACTAAGGATTAGCACAACAATGACATCCCCATTAGCATGTGAGGATTCACACCTCTCAAGTCTATCGGGACAGAAGAGATATGGCTCACATCATGGGTCCATTGGCAGGATGGCAGATACATTGGCACATGCAAGATACCAAATGGTACAAGGTGCATCAACAACAGGCGGGGATAGCCAGTGGGGTACAGGGATATGCCATGGCGAGAAGGGGTATGTAGAGGAGTACGATGATTAATGGTTTTATGCAGTGGTGTATGGTGATGCACAACGAGATCTCAGAGAATTGCTTCTGGTGAGATAGATTGATTGGGACATCGAGCATACCTATGGGCCTGGATTAACCAGGATTGATGAGTGGATGGATGAGCGCCATGTAGAATTGCATTCCTCGAAGTTTGATCTTCAATTGGAGCATCACTTGACTAGATTCAGAGAGCAGGTTACTTGGAAGAGTACCCACGGTTATCCATATGGGTTCTTTATCATGCCTTTGGGATTGACCCATGCATCGATCACTTTTCAGTATAACATATTGTTGTAGAGGCTTTTGTTATTTTTCTTTGGTTCTCTCATCACATATAGCAGGAGACACAGGGGTCATCTGAGACAGTTGGGTGAGACACTATGCATCATGGATAGGATAATGACTTCCCAATTGAGGCATATGGTAGGAGCGCGAGTTGACAGATACATGATTAGGGATGGTGTGACCCACTGCAGAGGCAACATATGTCATGCCCCTGAGTACACACTTAGGAAGATGATCAAGAGAGAGTTGCACGACACACCTCGGTAGGACATTTTGAGGCATTGTACAAGCATGGGACACATTGGATGGTAGGCCTCTTTTACAGGAAGGCATGTGGGCTCCAAGCAGTAATTGGGTACATCACCAAGCCATAGGATAACATAGTTTGATGTGTGATTAGGCAGGAGCAGGGAAGTTTAACGTGCACCAGATTGATTCATGATACATGGTGTCCATCTATTGGTTGCATACAGGGATGAGTGATGGGGCATGAAATGGTGCCAACAGTTAGTAGTGCTTCGCTACAACAGTTAATCATGATCAAAATGGTGTAGTAGCAACATGGCAGCTTCCTTTTGGGATTAGCATGGGACCCTAGAATTATAACACTTGACAACTAAACCACCATTATGGATGAGTTGGTCTTTACAGGGGAAGATTAATCATATCTTCCATTGGACTTAAATTTGGTAGAGGGTGTTTCACTTCTTAGTGATTCATTGGGGGTATTAGAGGTGGTAATGGTTAGTTCCTATGGGCGAGGATAATTTTTAGCAAGTTTTGGAAGGTAATTTCAGGATTTCACTTGTGAGGTACATGCGATTGGTTTTCTGGTAGAACGACTTCTTAATGAGTTGGTCAGACTTTCACATTATCGAGACACTCTACTTATTGGAAGTATGCAGAGGACCTCTAGTGTCTATTCCTTGTTGGTGAGTGAGTAGAGTGAGAGATGTTTTACGATGACTAGGATGGTTTGGGACCCTGATATTCACTAGGATAAACTTGTGGAGCGACAACATGTGATGGCATTGCTTGAGGGAAAGTAATTTTGGGGAGGGGAGACTGTAATATCCCCAAATTTTGGATTACTAAGCGAGGTAGTTAGGAGGGTTTTCCAAAGCTTGTGTCAGCTTGGTCATAGGAGCAGGATTACTACATTGGTGGGCCCAGAGAGTTTTAGAGGAGTTTTATGGGTCCGATTGGGATCTCTTACCATATTTCATCATCGAGATAAATTTTGCATGGTTTGTTCTTGGTTCTGTTGCGTTCTGGCAATTTCTGTAATAATAGGCATATTTTAAATTATTTATGCTTAAGGTGTTGTTTTGGGCTGCTCACTTGGAGAAACACCTTATAGTGTAATAGCTCATTGTAATCAGGGTGAAAATATCTACCGAGAAGAATGATAAAAAGGGGCTTTGGGTGGCCAGTGTGACCACAGAGGTGAATTAAGTATTTTCCGGCGTTAAAAGTGATTTTAATTAGTTTATAAAAGTCACTTAATTAAATAAAGAAAAGAAATGTGTTTTTAAATATTTAATTGGAGGGAAAAGGTAAGTGAGTTATTAAAAAAACAAAAAGAAAAGAAAAAAGGGGAAGGTGAAGGTGAAAAGACAACCCTAAACTCATTAAATAAGGAAAATGAGGAGACTCTCCTCACTAGTGCATTGTGTGAGTTTGAAGAGAGAGCTCTTGGAGATATTTTAAAGAGAAAGTTGAGGGCTTTGGAACCCTATTTGCCATAGCAGACTTCGGTGTTGCAATGAGACCCCCTAGTCTGGATGTGAGAGTGAAGTCATTCATATTTTGTTGGACACCTAATCCTCTATGGGTTGGTGTGGAATGTGAACAACCACCGAAATCCAAGAGACCACTTGGAATATGAATCCAAGGGTCACACCATGTACTATAAATGTATATCATGTCAATAATATATGTAATCTAATGCTTATCATTTACATTAGTTGTTTTCATTCCATGTGAGTTTAACATGGTATCAGGGAGCCACTTTTTTATGTGAGCTTATTTTTCTATGGCCTTTCTATACATGCCAGTCATGTACCTTTGCCCATTGTCCTAATATAGAAAAAAAAACTAGCATTTTTCCCTCATACGCAAGGTCACGGGTCTTAGATCTATGCCTTTGTAACTTCTCTAGCATTATGTCTTGTTTACTATTGTGCAGTCTTTCTCATTTGTAACATATGGCTCAGCATTCAAACATTACTTGTTTTGAAATGCATACCTTGTTCTTAATGATCCTGACATCTACGCACTAGCCTGAATTATCAACATTTGTACCTCACCTATGCCTCTATCGGTTCACTATATTATTCTTAGTCGTCAGTTATGACATTTAGAACTAATCGCTCTCTCTCATTCATATAACTGTCGGTTCTACGATTCTAAGTGTAACGCACATTCCAGCAATCTGAAAATAGAGGCATGGGTATTTTTAGAGCCTGTCAACTCTGCAGAACTTGCCTGCCATTAATTTCTCTGTTGAACCTGTCATTTATAGACATAACACTTTTCTGCTTCATTGGGAAGTTGCAGATTTGTCTATTGTCTGATGGCTTTGTTTTCTTAGGCTTGGCCGCAACTTTAGAGGTTGCTTTAAACTCATCCGAGAGCTTGTATGAACCCTTAACCTTGGTAAGCTTGTTTCTTTTAGATAAACTGCGGCACTGAACCAACAGTAATTTCTCATAATTGCTAGGGAGAACAACTTTATATTTTGCACCAATAAATTTATCAATCTTGAACTGGATGGAACCTGTCCTCTCCTTCAAAGTTGAAATTGCTTCTATGATCATCAGTAAATAGGTAGGGTGAGAAGGAGTTGGTTTCAAGCCCTTGGCTTCTCCTTTGGTTTCAAACTTGTGTGTGTGTAAATCTTGGTGGACTTCAACATTTGGCTTATGACCTCGAAGAGTTGATCGAGAGTAATGAAATGCTTCAAGCCCAAGTTTTTATATAAAGAAAAAAGGGTAATCATATATGTTTGTGCTTCAGTTGATTGACAGTGTTGAGAGGATTCTCGTAGAGTGAATATATGCCTATGATGTTGAACAGAGAAGAGTCCTCGTGAAATCGACGTGAATCTATTGACTGAGCGTTGTTATAGTGGTGTTGCGATGTCGAAGAGCCAAAATTCCATGATCCAGATGCAAACTAGTTGATGATTGTAAGCTAGATTGAAAGCTTGAAATCCATCCAGCAACCATCGTTTTTAGATTTGAAGAACGTGTGTCCCTATCTAAGCATGGACATTGGTTATCATTGTTCTAAGCCGAAAGGAACTAGTGTTTAGGTACAAGTTCTATAAATATCTATAAAAATTAGCGGCCCATTTTCATACACTTGTTGGACGAGGAATTTATGCGAGTCATCTTGCCGCATCGTAGTCATTTCCTGCTAGTCACAGAGCATTAGAATGGAGCCCTAGTTTGTGCTTAATGCCTATCCCATGCTTTTCTATATGTGCATTTGGAAGAGTGTTAAAGCTCTGGATGTCGATGTTGAGGAAGTCACTTAGAATGGCAATCATTGATCTGGCCCATATGCAATAGTGCATTCTTGTTGTTGTCCATCAAATCCAACTAAAACTTGGAGCATAGGACCTTAAAACAGAATTTCAAGGGTTGTGTTCATCTTTGACTCAGGAAAACTACCTTGATTTTCCTCCACTTATAGTTTCATATGCTTTTATTGCCTAGATATTGTGAAAACACATGTGGTTCTCTTGCTTTAAGATCGCATTTTCACTAGTTTCTTTACATATTCTGAGACTAAAACTTGTGAAGCTAGGACTAGAGAGATAGCCTCATTACTACAGATTTTGATGGTATAAAGGCTTTTATCCAAGCCAATATTATTATTTTCTCTCCAACTTATGAAAAGTAAAGTTGCTTAAACACCTTTGTTGTAGTTGAACCTTGAGTTGTTTGAAAAATGGCTAAAATTGATGATGTATTAGAAATATTGAATAATCTAATACATTCCACTAAACATGACATGGTAAACATCAACAAGAACATTCTTTTTTATGTTAAAACATGTTTGCAGTATACACGGGATAAGGTAGACTTTTTGGAGCTTGAATCTCAGCTTCAGCGAGCAGAATTATAGCAGTGGACTCATCATTCTCAACTTGTTTATGTTCAGAACATTGAAACAAACTCCCATAAGCAGCAAGTTTATTCAGATTCAGTGTCCAATGAAGGAGCAGAGTTGCATTCAGAAGCAGAAGTTCAATCTGCACTTCCCAATTCAGTCATCCGGCTTTGGGATGAGCTTGTCCATAACAAGCACAGAATAGGTCCTGGATATGACAAGTAGGTTTCCTTTCATATTCCAGATTACTCAAAGCCCATCCAATTTCAAAGCGTTGGATTCCTTCATGACAGTTCACCTTCACTTGTTCTAGATTATGGTCCTCTTCCATAGCAGCGACAACAGATTGTTAAACGTCGACATTGTGACAGAGTTGGCCATGTGAAAGATCATTGTTTTGATCTTCATTCGTGCAAGCATTGTGGTCAGCGTACTCATTCTTTACACAAATTTTTCAAAAACAAGCCTCCTGCAAGAACAAAGATTTTTTTATATAAATAATTAGTTAATTTATAAGTTATTACGCAAAGGGCATGATCAAAGATCATGCTCGTTCACCAAGAGGCACCCAAGGCACTATATAGCCAAGGCCTCCCACAAAATGTAAACATTATCTATTCATTTTTAATAAAATATTTATCATGGTTGTCAATAGCTAAATTTGTGTGTTCTATCTGGTATCAGAGCATCAATCCTCGGACTTTGTTGTTGTGGACCATTGCCAATAGTTACCTTAAGTTGTTTTTGCCCCTGTATTCTCTGCTTATTTCATCCACTGCAATATGTTCTCCACCATTTGAGCCGCATTGCCCAAAATTCCATTGTTCTGCCCCATCCCTATCGCTCCTTATCTCATCCAACAGTCGCTGATTCCGCTCACTGCATCCACGATCACCACCATCGACCCCTGTCCCCGCATCCACAAAACCAACACTCTCTGCGTCGTCCCTATCCTCCATCATCTTCACCCATCCTCCGTGTAAGGATATTTTTGTTCGTTGTAGCCATGAGAGTCGTCGACATCTACCATGGTCAACGGGCATGACCAACAGCCAAGGGTCATCGGTGGCCGGTAAGCATTTGGAGAGACTGGTCAATGATTCATAATAATTACATTATAAAAATTAAATAATTTAAGGTGGTCAGGTAAGCGTTGGGTGGTTGGTTAATAACTCATAATAACAATAATATAGAAATTAAATAATTTAATTATTATTTAATTAAAAAAACTATATGTTATATTAATAAATTAAATTAATTTAATTTAATTATTAAAAAAAGAAACTAGTGGAAAAATATACACCCCCAAAAACTTGTTCAATGTCGTCTATGTCAATGGTCGATTTCAGAAAACAATTGATTGACTTGGAGAATAGGATTACTAGCCACTCTGATGATTTCAGGGAAAAATTAGTTGATCTTGAGAGTAAGGTTATCGGGCATTCCAACGATATCAAGAAGCTTCAAGATACGACAAATCGGATAGAACTACAGCTCAGGAAGAACCATATCCAATCTGAAATGAATCATAATCGGACAATAGCATTGTTGAACACTTTGTGTGGAAGGCCAAAGGTTACACCCGAACAACTACTCCAAGATGATGGAGGTAATCAACAGCACAATTCATCAGATTCAACAAATTTAGCAGATTCTCATGAGAAAGCGGAATCTCCAAAAAAATAATCCATGCACCATCAAGGGAATAGTAACGCGACTTTTGCAAATAAGCAACTCTGGGATACATTCACCAATCAACACCCTCTTTTCACTCCACCGTTAGCAATGTATCAATGAAAGGAAAAAATCGAGTTGCCCAAATTCAATGGGAACGAAAAATGCAGCATTGTGTGGTTGAATAAAGTAGAAGAATACTTCGAGATTTACGACATCGACAATGATGATGAAAAAATTAGGCACACTTCCATGAAAATGGAAGGAGAAGCATATAATTGGTATATGTGGTGGAAGAAGATGACAATCGCCATCATTTGGAGAAAATTTAAGGATGCATTCTTTAAAAGATTCCAAGGTGTAAGGGAAGAAGAGGCCTTTTCAACACTCGTCAGATTACGACAAAAGGGAAGTGTGGATGAGTACACTCGAGAATGGGAGACCTTAGCAACACAAGTACTCGGTTTATCAGAATCTCGTCTAATTCAATCATACATCTCTGGACTTAAACTCATCTACAAGTAGAATTTGAGCTTCATGACATTACGTCAATAGAAGTAGCAAGACGAAAAGAAAAAAAATTTGAAAAGAAATTTGAACAGATATGTGGTCAAAACGGGAAAAATTATATTCAAGACAAAGAATGCCCCAGTCTATGGATACGAATAATACAAGATATGTTCCACCACATCGTCGTGAAGGAAAAGAATCTAACATGGAAATGCAAAGGATAAAATAAGGCAAATGCAAATGTTGTGGCAAGAAGCAGGACCCTAAACATAGGTGTGCAAAAGGAAAAGAATCAAAGAACTTATATAAGTGTGAAGCAACTAATGATTCAAACAGTGATGATTTCAACATAGAAGAAATAGAAGATGCCCCAAAATTCTCTCCAGAATTAGATGACAGAAGTATTCCGCAAGTGTCACTATCAGCTATGACAGGTATATCAGAACCTCAAACCCGAAAATTGAAAGGACATATAAAGAAGAACAACGTAGTGGTTCTCATTGACTTTGGTAGTACTCGCAATTTTTTAGATGCAACTGTGGCAAAGAGACTCAACATTTTGTCATTTCCCTTACCGAACATGAAGGTGATGGTAGTTGAAGGTAAGAAGATTGAAAACGTAGAGAAATGCCATAAGGTTAAATTGCATATACAAGACTTTAATTTAGAATCCTCATTCTTCACTATACCATTAGGTGGATTAGATGTGGTCTTAGTCATCCAATGGATACAAACTCTAGGCACTTATGTTGCCAACCATCAAGTACAATTCATAAGATTTAATTAGGGATGACAGAGGTACAAATTATATGAATTTCAAGCACCAGAGAATCAAATCGTATCGTCATCTTAGGTGATAAAGATGATACGAAAAGGAGCACCAGCTTATGTAGTACAATGTCACCAATTAGAAATGTTATCTGCAAATATGATCAGCGAAGAGTCACCAAAGGTACAAGATCTAATTCAGAAGCATGAAAAGGAATTTCAAGGCCTTCCTATGAAAATGCCTACTAAAAGGGAAACTGAGCATACAATAGAAATCAAAGCAGGGTCAAACCCCGTCAACATCAAGCCGTATCGATATCCACATCACCAAAAGACGAAAATTGAGAGATTAATCCAAGACCTTTTAAAGTGTGGGATCATCTCGAAAAGTAAAAATCTGTATGCTGCTCCAGTGGTATTGGTAAGGAAGAAGGATGGTTAAACAAAAATAATCATTAAACAAAATAATGATTAAAAACAAATTCCCAATCCCTTTTATCGACGAAATGTTGGATGAGCTACATGGCGCAAAATACTTCTCAAAATTGAACTTAAGGCCGGGCTATTACCAAATCATAATCAGGTTGGAAGACATACCAAAAACGGCATTCCGAACACATGAAGGTCACTATGAATTTAAAGTAATGTCGTTTGGGTTAACCAATGCACCAGCAACGTTCCACACCACTATGAACGAATTATTTCGTCCATATCTTATGAAGTTTGTATTAGTGTTTTTTGATGATATTTTAATTTACAGTAAAACTTGGAAGGAGCACTTACAACATCTGGATAATGTTCTTACACTACTGAAAGAGCATCAGTTCTACGCAAAAAAAATCCAAATGCACCTTTGGAAAGGAAGAAGTAGAATGCCTCGAATACATTATATCTCGTGAAGGTGTAAAAGTGGAACCTAATAAAATCAAAGCTATAAAGGAATGGACCAAACCAGTTAATATATCCAAGCTAAGAGGCTTCTTAGGATTGACTAGATATTACCGAAGATTTATTAAAAACTATGCACATATAGTTGCACCTCTGCCAAACCTTTTAAAGAATAATTCATTTCAATGGGATGAGGAAGTAGGAAGGTGTTTTGAAGAACTGTAGGAAGTTATGTCTAATGCCCCCGTATTGGCAACTCCAGATTTCTCTAAACCATTTATCATCGAGTGTGATGCTTCCAAATTTGGTATAGGTGCAGTGTTAATGCAAGAAGGGCATCCAATATCTTTTGAAAGTAGGAAGCTCAATAAAAGAGAACGTCTCAAGTCCACATACAACAAGGAAATGCTCAATATTATGCATGCACTGGCTAAGTGGAGACAATATATTTTGGGAAGTAAGTTCTCCATTCGAACGAACCATAATAGTCTCCAGCACCTCCTTCAACAAAAAACACTTTCCGAAGAACAACAAAAATGGATTGAAAAAATTGTCACCTTTGACATGGAGATACTACATCAAGGGGGAAAAGACAATGTAATAGCAGATGCCCTATCTGGGAAGTATGAAGAACCAACATTACTTGCAGTCTCGGTTTTTGTTCTTAAATGGCTTAATGAGATTCGAAGTGAGTATGCCAAGGGTCTAGAAATAACTATGATAATCAATAACCTTCCAGACAACTCAAAATTTGAATGGAAGAATGATATTCTATGGTACAAAGGAAGAATCTATCTGAATGAAAACTCCAAGTTTAAACCCAAGATACTCAAGGAATCACATGATTCACTGTCAGCCGAACATTTAGGACTCTTTCAAACTTACAGCAATGAATGTCAGTCATTCTTTTGGAAGGGGATGAGTTGTGATATTCATATGTAGCAGAATGTGACACCTGTCAAAGAAATAAAAGTAAAAATATTATGACACCTAGATTACTTCACCCCTTAAACATTCTGAATCAAAAATGGGAAGAAATATCAATGGAATTTATTGAGGGATTACCTGTATCTGAAGGCAAGGACAAGATCTTCGTAGTGATTGACAGACTCATCAAATATGCTCACTTTATGGGAATAAAGAAATCAGACTTAGCTAAACAAACTGCTGAAATATTTTGCAAAAATATATATAAATTGCATGGTTTTCCGAAAGTCATTGTGAGTGATAGAGATGCCAAATTCAAGGGTAATTTCTGCAGGGAATTGTTCAACCACATAGGAACCTACCTAAATATGAGTTCGGCTTATCATTTTCAAATAGATGGAAAACAGAGATTGTCAATAAATGTTTGGAAGCCTACCTACATTGTTACGCTATAGAAAACAAAATAAATAGGCTCAATGGTTGCATCTCGTTGAATGGTGGTATAATTCCACTTATCATACGTCAGAAAAAATGACTCCATTCCAAGATTTGTATGGCTACGAACCTCCGAAATGGAAGGATCTAGCTACCGTCCAAAAAAATCTACCTACTGTTAAAAACCAACTAGAAGAAACCCAAAAAATTGTCCAAACCCTAAAAGAAAACTTGAATAATGCAAGGAATCGTATGAAGCAACAAGCGAACCAAAACAGAACCGAAAGAGAATTTGAAGTCGGAGAATGGGTATTTGTCAAGCTCCAACCATACAAATAGTTGTCCTCGAAACAAAAAGGAAAAAATAAATTAGCACCAAAGCTCTATGGACCATATCAGATCAATAAAAAGATCAACCAAGTTGCATATAGTTTAATCCTTCCAGAGAAAATTCGTGTTCACAACGTCTTCCATGTCCCCTGCCTTAAAAGGGCACTGGGCCAACAACAATCAACGCAAGCAATGCTTCCATCCCTAGATGATGAAGGAAGGGTCATTTTAGAACCAAAAGGTATCTTATCTACCAAGAAAGGAAGCTTCAGTCTCATGCAATCAAGGAATACTTGATCAAGTGGAAGAACATACCAGAAGAAGAAGCTTCTTGGGAGACTAAAGCATTTCATCAACAACATCCGTCGTTACGTATGCTTTGAGGACAAAGAATTATTTTGAGAGGAAGGCAATGTTATATAAAAAAAATTAGTTAATTTATAAGTTATTAGGCAAAGGGGATGATCAAAGATCATGCCCGTTCACCAAGAGGCACCCAAGGCAGTATATAGCCAGGGCCTCCCACAAAATGTAAACATCATCTATTCATTTTTAATAAAATATTTATCATGGTTATCAATAGTTAAATTTGTGTGTTCTAGATTCATCTTGGATGGATCGCTTCTTGGCAACGGGTTTCAACAACCAAGAAGATATTCCAGTCATATGTCAGAATTTCTTCTAGAATATTAAAAGGTTTTGCAGTAGAGTTTCCCCCATCTTCTCATCTTGTACTTGACAAGGGAGGAAGTGGTGGTCATCTACAAGTTTCAAAGCCACATCAAGCAAGCTTGAGCCACAACTCGCCATGCCAGATTCAGAGTTGTAGACAGAAACAAATATGCCCCTGAGCATGCCTTTGGTTGGTGACTAGCCTTAAACCATCTATGTGTGGTTGAGGCCTCTCTTCATAACATTGGGGACACTTCCTCTAACAGAAGACTTCAACTTCTTGCCAGTTTTGGAAGAATTCCATGAATTTCATTAAGAATTCTAGAGTTGGTGGTCATCCTTAAACCATCACAGATTGAGACCTCCCTTTTCAGGTTGAGGTTCTCCCTTTTTATGCGAGGTGAGACCTCCCTTTCAAGGTTGAAGGTTTCCCTCTTCAAAACATTAGGAGCTCTTCCTCTAGCAGAAGACCTCGGCTTCATGCCAGATTTGGAAGAGTTCAGAGAATTGCACTAAGCGTTCCAATGTTGGTTGTTATCCTTAAACCACCCCCTTATGCCGACATTTTAGAGAGCACATTCAGCCTAGTGTTGCCATGCATTTTTGCACATTTTGTATTACAACTCTCTTCTTGGACTCATGCATACCCCTTCATATTAAAGGGGGAATGTTGGACACCTAATCTTCTATGGATTGGTGTGGAATGTGAACAACCATCAAAGACCAAGAGACCACTTGGAATATGAATCCAAGGGTCACACCATGTATTATAAATGTATATCATGTCAATAATATATGTAATCTAATTCTTATCATTTACATTAGTTGTTTTCATTCCATGTGAGTTTAACAGATTTCACCATTAAGCTTCAATGTTGAATAGTATTTTCGAGAAATAAAAAGGTATACTAGTGTTCTGGTTGATTTTATGGTCTCATTAGTTATTTTCCTTCTGATTGTGGTAGACTGGGAGATACCAATGAAGATATCAGGTGCCAAGCCATTTTTGGGGTCAATTTGATAGTCAAATCTAATATAGCGAAAGGAAATCGAATGTTTGGTTCCATAAGATGAACCTTGGAGCTTGAACAAACCTCGAATCCTTAATTTCCTTGTTGGTCGAAGTTCTATAGTTAAGACGTGAATTTTGATGAAGAGGAAGGAGGTTGAATCCCTTCTCATTTTCTGCTAAATGAGTTCTCTTCCTGTTGGGAACAATTTGTTGGCATTTTCTGGATCATTTTGTTGTCTACATGAGCAAGTTTAGTTGCTATTTGGGTGTCACGAAGCTATTGTGTGTTGGGGCTGCATATTTTCTCTAAAAGTATTGATTTTATGTTTACTTGGAGCTGCATTGGGATGATTGTCTTTGCTAGTGATTTGGACAGGTTGGGGACTCTTTATGGTGACCAAATCTGCTAGTTATACCCATCTATCAGATGTTGGTTAAGTGTCTCTATACTTGGGAGTTCTGGGTTGATTTCTTGTACCTAGGCACTATCTTGGTCTTCCAACAAAGCTGGTATATTATTCAAAGATGGATTATATCTATTTATGTATTTCCCACTATTTGTTGCAACTACTTATCAGGTTCTTACTTCTGTCTAAATCACTATATACCTAGATCTTGAATGTGAGAAGGTTGTTTGTGGATTATATTATTGTATCAACTAAGTTGCTATAAGGAGTATATTTGTGATTTAAGAACTCTGTTGGTTCATGTTAGTCATTAGATGCAATGCCCAGACTAAATACCTACAACAGAGTGTAGACAACATGTTTGAAGAAATTCATCACTGAAAACTCAAACCAAAACTCAGAAATTTTTAAGAAAAACTAGCAGTGTTACAGTTTGGTATCTTACAAAAAACATCTCATCATAGATGAGAAAAAATAGCACATTCCTCCGTTAAAAGTGTTGATACATACATTGTTATAACACATAAAAACATCATTCATCATTCATAGTGCAACATATTCATAAGTAAAATACACTTATCTAATTAATTTGAATGACTATCAATTGAGGGAGGGACTTCAACTCTCCACCCAACCATAGGCCAGCTACACCATAGTATTTCTTATAGTTGAAATCTAGTGGCAACAAGAGTAGGTGATTTCTCTTCCTTTGATAAGTGTTTGTGATGTATTTTTACTTATCTTAATTAGTTTATTCTTCAACTTGATTAGTATTGTGTTATTTTCATCAAACAATTACCAAAACATAAAGAACAATGAAACAATAGGACATAAGATATAGGCGATTATCGAGGGCCAAAACCTCTTCACTGGATAGGAAAACCCACAAGAATTATTCTCTTCTTATAGAACTTCAATTGATGAATTCCAAGGCCTGTGACCCTTGACCAAGACCCTCCAAGACCAAGTCAAACCTTTCGATATTTACTTGCAGCAACTTTCGCAATTTCAACCTCCAGCAAATTATTCAACAACTTTGACCTAGCAATTTCTTCTGGAACTTCAACCTAACAGTTTCTTTTGCAACTTCGACCCAACAGTTTCTTCTGCAACTCCGATCTAACAGTTTCTTTTACAACTTCAATCCAATAGTTTCTTCTGCAATTTTCCTAGACTTTGAATTTCCCAATAGTTTTCCAGCACTTCGACTTGCCCAACTATTGTAGAAACCCTAACACAAGAAAGAGAGAGAGAGAGAGGCCCAAAACTTTGATCTTTCATTTCTTCTTATTTTTCGTATTTTTCCAGCTTCTATCTTGAGGAGATCGAACTTGCTTAAGTGTATAAATGAGGTCATGTTCCTTCTTATTTATAGGCTTGTGAGGGGTGTGAATTGCTATCTTTAGGCCGACTTGCCCCTTTATGTAGCCTGACTTGATCTTTGCAACTTGAGGTGGACTTGTAGGGTCTTTTTCTCTAAATTTGACTGAAGTAATAATTTTCTTTACAATATGTAATATGCCCAAATGGGTCTTCAATACATGACAATGACTCATTGACTTGTAGACTCAATGGCAAGCCCTAGAAGCACTCAATGGGTGCTTGACCTAAAAATAAATTTCCCTTTACCATGAAACCCATGCCTCAAGAATAACAATAATAGATTTAGTTTTCTCTTTTCATTAAATACATAAAATCATGATTACATATGTCATTATGAAGACCAAACCTAGTTACATATTTCAATAGTCCCTTTGATCACTTCACATGCTACAATATATTCAACCTCAACACTACTCAAAGCAACTAATTATTGCTTTCTGCACATCCATGAGACCATGGAGAATCCTCAATTAAAACATCCTCCTGTAGTGCTCTTTCCATCCTGCTTACTGCCTCCCCAGTCAGAATCTATATATCCAATCAAGTGGACATCATTCCTTCTATAATATTTCAGGCAGTAGTGGATTGTACCTTGAAGATATCTTAGAATGTGTTGGCTGCTATCTAATGATTATGCTTTGTTCCATCTTGGAATTGACTGAGAACATTCATTGCAAAACATATGTTTGGTCGAGTATTCACCAAGTACATCAGTGAGCCAATCAATTGTCTATACCTGGTTGGATCCATTAGGCTTGATTCAGAACTCTTATTTTTCAAGTTTGTGATCATCGGGGTTGTCATTGGTTTGCAATCCAGCATGTCAAATCTCTTCAATATCTCGATCACATACTTCCCTTCACCTAGATAGATCTCATCAAGTCATTGCCAGACTTCTAGTCCCAAATCATAGTGCATCAACCCAAGATCCTTCATATCAAATTTTGTTGCTAGTTGCTTCTTGCACTCTTGGATTTGCCCTTCTATACCTGTCAAGAGAAGATCATCCACAAACAGAAGATAATCACAAGTTCACATTTTGCAAACTTGATGTAGAGATTCAGATCATCAGAATTCTTTATGAAGCCCAATCTTTGTAGGTATGCATCCATCCTTGCATCCCATGCCATCAGTACCTTCTTAAGGCCATATAATGTCTTCTTTAATCTGCAAACATATGCCTCTCTATATTTGACTTCAAATACTAAGGGTTGTTGTATATAGACTTCCTCGTTAATTATGCCATTCAAGAATGCAGCGTTGACATCCATTTAATGTATATTCCGTCTGTTATGAAACCAGCTCAAGAAAAGATAGAAAAGATAGATCAACGCCTTAGAATTCAGCCTCTTCGAGGGGGCAACCTCCTTTACATTACAT
>APFE030115861.1:0-21052 GCA_000404065.3 Pinus taeda | reverse complement strand
GCATATGCTTGTTTTTCCATGATCTGGTACTTGAGGGGTGCATCTCTAAGAGCTTTACTAAAGAAAGCAATGGGTTTCTCATTCCCTTGGTCATCTTTCTGTAGTAAAACTGTAGCAATTGTGTGTTGAGAAGCAAAGGAAAATATAATGAACTCTCTATCAAACTGAGGGTTGGTTAAGACAGG
Organism: Pinus taeda; assembly: GCA_000404065.3. Taxonomy (NCBI): domain Eukaryota; kingdom Viridiplantae; phylum Streptophyta; class Pinopsida; order Pinales; family Pinaceae; genus Pinus; species Pinus taeda. The sequence goes on along the minus strand of APFE030115861.1, from coordinate 20,867 downwards.
GGTTTGAGTAAGGGCAAACGTGATGCCTTCAAATGCTCGATTTGCCTCTACTGTCCACTTTACCTTTGAGTCCTTTTTGAGCATGTTATTTAGCAATCTACTCAGCTCAGCCAGGTTTGGGATAAACCTTCTTAGAAAGTTGATTTTCCCCAAAAAGGCTTGTAATTCCCTTATATTCCTTGGATGGGGCATTTGTTGGATGTCCTGGATTCTGTCTGGGTCAATTCTGATGCCATCTTTGGAAATAATGTGACCCAGCACTTTTTCTTCCTCTAGACCAAACAAGGATTTTTTAGGGTTTAAGGAAATTCCATATTTCCTACAAGTTGTGAATATCTGCCTTAGATGTTTCAAGTGGTCTTGGTCAAATTTTGAAAAAGGTGTGAGATCATCCAAATAAATGACAAGGAAGTCATGGATCTCTTTAGAAAAAGCAATATCCATTGCTCTTTGGAATGTCAAACCAAACGGCATTTTCACATATTTAAAGGTTCCCCATGGGGTTGTAAATGTTGTTTTGTCCTAATCATTAGGATGGACCAGGATCTCGTTAAAACCTGAGAACCCATCAAGCAAGGAAATCCTTGAGGCCCCAACTACTCTCTACAGGATGTGATCCATCTTGGGCAAGGGGTAGTTGTCTTTTAATGATACTTGGTTGAGGTTTCTCAAATCAACACAGAGCCTAATTGCCCCAGTTTTCTTCCTTGTAGGGACTAAATTTGAAATCCAATCAGAGAATCTGATTGGTGCTATAATGCCTGCTTTGAACATTTTTTGTACCTCTTGTTCCATTGCTGGGAGGAGCATAGGATTAATTCTCCTCAGTTTTTGTTTAAAGGGCTTCTAATTTGGCTTTAGTGGGATAGTGTGTTGTATCACAAAGGTGTCATAGGATTTTAGATCCTCATAACTCCATGCAAACACATCTTGAAACTATTTAAAAAGGTCAATGTATTTGGCCTTTTGGTCAGGAGGTAATGCCGCAGACAGTTTTATGATTTTGAGCTGCTCAACTGTCCCAATGTTATGCTCTTCTATAGTGGTGTTTAGGGGCTGCAATTTTGGTTTATTGGGAACATCGTTGGAGTCAAAAATGTCTTCCAAAGGAGCCAAGCCTATTGGAAGAAAATTGTCCTTTAATTGTATCACCTCAGTTTCATATTCAGCTATGTCCTCACATTCAACCTGTTGGATTTCTTGTATGTTGTGTTGGTTGAAGACTGTAGGATGCAGCATTTGATTGGCTGTTTTAGGTGATATTGCTAGGTTGTTGTGTTTGCCATGTATTTGTGGTTGATTTTCTGTCTTAGGTATTTGTGATTGACTTGCTGTCTCAGTGTCTATGTTTAGACCTGAAAACTCTTCTTGTAACGTCAGAAAATTGTTAATTTGTGTGTCATTGTCAAACACCTGCCAGTCCTTTATATTGTTTGGGACAGATGGTCTGTGTTTTACTTCAGCTGTAAAATAGTGATGAGGCTCAAAAGGGAGCTTGCAGGTACTTGTAAACGTGGCTAAACTATGAGCATGAAGGTTCTGAGCCCTAGGTATTTTGGTAATCTGGAACTCAGTGAAAGATTCTAGTAGCTCAGTGGCAGCAGACCTATAAGACCTGAGTCTTTTATCATTGGTAACAAACTTGCCTTTCACCTGCTGGATAACTAAGTCTGAATCCCCTAGGATTGATACTCTTATGGCTTGTAGGGATTGTACCAACTTGAGGCCTAGTAGGAGAGCCTCATATTCAGCCATGTTGTCGGTGCATTTGAAGTTTAGTCTATAGGCTCTTCCTTCTGCATGGCTGTTTTGTTTGTTATGCACCCACACTCCTGCTCCAGCCCCTAATTTGTTAGCTGACCCATCAAATTCTAGGAACCATAGGATTTCCTTTTTTAGGGGGGTTTGAATAATGTCTCTATGGTCTGGATTTGTGAGTTGGAGTATGGGCTGTTTATTTAGTTTGGTTTTCAGGACTACCTTCTCACTTGGTGGGATCATCTTTGTTACTTAAGGAGCAATTTGTTTATTTGACTTCTGATCCTGTTTAGGTATCCTGGTTTCATCATCATTTGTTTTGAGTTCTTGAATATTTGCATCCTTTGACTCAACTAGTGTTTGTATGTCAGGATTTCCTTAATTGGCAGGCTGATTTGTTTTAGTCACCTGAGTTTCTTCATTGTTTTTGTTACCTGTATTGTCATTGAAAAGGATGTATGAGTCTATGTCAGAATGGACAGCATATATGGGGAAGTTTTGAGGCTTCTCTACAGTGCTGACCATGTATTTCATCAGAGACTCTCTATACAATCTCTTGGGTTGACCAAAGACTGTGATGGTAGCATAAGGCATGTCCAATTGAAGGGACCCTTGAAGTTTAGCCCCCCATGATCTTGACAATAACATCCCATACTTAGGTGGGATATCAGCAACAACAACGTCCATCAAGATTGTTTTGTTTGGGTATTGGACCAGGGATACACACAAGTCTTTTATCAGGCATGGACATTTAACCTGGCTGGAATCAAATGAAAATAGGTCCTTGTATGGCCTAGTAATATCTAAATTCATCCTTTCCATGACAGATTTTGGCATCAGGTTATGAGATGCACCTGAGTCAAACATTGCATTGTGTAGTATCTTGTCATGTACATGTAAGCTGACATAAAATGGTAGGATCCCTGAGCCTGCTGTTTTTCCATCAACCTCTGGACCAAACAGTAATTCTGGGGTGTCATACAGCACATTGAAATTGTCTTTGTTTTGAGTGAGTTGAAGGGACTTCTCAATCTGCTATTTATAGATGTCATTCTTGGCTAGCTCTGCAAGAGGGATGGTTATTTTTAGTTTTCCAATTTCAGCTTCCAAGTCAAAGGGTTTCTCAGTTTGGACCTTAGTGCCATGAGTGAGCCCTCTTTCTTTATTTGGTAAGGTTTCCTCTTGATCTTGGGGCTTATGCTTTTCAATCACCTCTTTAGGCCTTTTGCTTGGATTGGGGTGTACAGATGATGTAGCTAGTGGGTTTTGTGGGTGTTCAGTAACTTCTTCAATAGTTACTTCCTTTGTGAGTGAATCAGTTGCATTCATTGGTTCTGTTACTATGGCATTCTTGGGCTACAGTCCATCCTTGGTTTTCTCAGGCTGTGTTATGTTTACAGTCCTGCTTCGTAGTTTGTATTGTTTGTGGACTTCATAGACAGCTGTGTCAGAGCCTTGTTTGAAATCAAATGATTCTCCTGACTTTGTTTGGAATTGTTTACTATCTTCTTCTTCATGATCTTCCTAACTTAGGAAGACTTGGTGCTCATCATCAAGACCCATTAGGTGGATATGGGTATCATCCACTTGCTCATCTGATGTGGATGTTTCAGCATAGTTCTCTTGAAATGGAGGTCTTATTTCTGGATCATTGTTGGCTTTGCCCACACTAGGGTTTTGGTTCCTTCTAAAGTTTGGGTTTCTGTTAGAGTTATTTGGTGGTGCCTCCCATGAAGATTTCCATTCCACAGACTCTACCCTGTCGCCCAACCTCTTCATACCAGAAATTATTGCATCTAATTTTTGGTCAAAGGCTGAGGGTTCCTCCTTAAAGGCAACTCTCTTTTCTAATCTGGCCCTGTTCCTCTTAGCAATAAGGTTTGCCTCAACTGTGACAGCAACCTTCTGAGCTTCTTCGAGGGTTTGAGGGGATCTTTCTTTTAGTTGGTAAGCCATGTCCGGGTCAAATCCATCTGGAAATTTATATAAGGCCAAATCAGGGGGAGGTCTAAGGTTTTGGAGTATTGCATTATATACATTGTTAAACCTAGCACAGTATTCCAGAACTGTCTCTTGAGGACCTCTCTTAATCATGTCATATTCACCAAGTATATGTAGAGGATCCTTCTTTTTCTCCCATCTGTTTGTGAAGGATTGGTAAAGCTCATCAGGGGTAGTGATGGTATTTGCGAGAAGTGATCTGAACCAAGTTCGAACATCACCTGTCAAGCTTTGAACAAAGATTCTCATCCTCACACTCTCATCATCTATCTCATAGTTTTCAAAATGATCTTGCATTCTCTTAGCATGCTGTATAGCAGAGTAAGGGCCAGTGGAGTCAAAATATGAGATTTTGGCCTGGTAATATTGAGGTAAGGCCACAGGATAGGTAGCTGCAGAGGTGCATACCTCGTAGCCATATTCACAAGATTTTGGGGGTTGACAAGGGCAACTGGGATAAAAGGAACAGTGGGTACCACAGGGGTAACAAGTATGGAGGGATTTAGAGTGTTTGTCAAGGGAATGTGTGTGGGGGAAGAAGATGTGGGTGGAGGACTTTGAGATGTGGATGGGGAACTAGGGGAATTAGGGGTGGAACAGAATAGTACTTTAATTGGAGAGGAGATGGGGTTAGGGTGAACTGTCTCTGGATCAAGACCAGCAAGATTATCTGGTTTTTGCTGGTTCTTAATTAGTTTGGGGATTGTATTAGGATTTTCAAAGACAGTAGGAGGGTTGGGATCAGGATTAGCCCTGGTGTACCGAAAATTCTTCTTGGGAGCCAGCTTCTGAGCTAGTCCTCTTAAGTTATTTGAAAGATGTGTATAGCAAGGACTGGACAGGAGTTTAAAAGGTTCTGTATATCTGCAACTGAGTAAAAAGGATATCTGAGTCAGCTCTACCTTAAGGCTGCAAATGTTTGTATAGGAGCAGATTGAAGGTTTCTTGACTGATGTTCAGATTTTGAGTGTAATCCCTGGTAGGTATACAGTCATCTCTAGATCCTGAGGGTCCCCAGTGGAGTCGCCATCTATGTTAACACCCAGGTTGTTCCCTATGACTCCCAAGGGAATATGGCCGGGGTAACTACTAACCAATCTTTGGACTACAGCTTCTAGCCCAGCTGTAATCAGAGAGGGCTCTCTCTGTAAGGTTTGTCACTTATTTAATGGATTTTTAGGCTACTTATGAAGTAAAGGTTTGTTTGTTTTTTGTGTTTGGTTGGGAGGATGTTTTCTGATAGTTTTGAAGTGTTCTCTGCAGATGAATTAATCCATTGGGCAATGGGGTCTGTTGCTGTTGTTTCCTGGAGATCCTGGTTTAGTGCAGCGGGTATTACAGGGCCTGTATATATCTCATAAAACAAACTGTAAATTGTGAGGGTGAAGTGTGAATCAACTAGGGAAGAGCAGTTAAGAATTCTTCACTGAGCTGGAATGTGAGAAAGGGACCTATTACTTAGGAGCATTACCTGAATTCCTGAAACAATAGATCACTGTGATGATATAGTGTGAAAGGTAGCATTTAAGAATTACACTTTCATTACCATAACTGAAGAAAACATTTGTAATAGCTTAGATTGAGTTCAGGGTAATCTGTGATTAAATCCTGAGACTATTCTTTTTCCTTGCTATTTAGATATTTGATATATGGAAAACATGAGTGATATATGAAAGATAGCAAACATATAACAGAGAGTAACAAGAAAACTTATTGAGTCATGAAACATGCAGGAATCCTGCAATATTCAGGCATACACCAGCAAGACATCAAGAGACACAACACTTTGGAAATCCCATCATCCTTCGTATTAGTTGTCTGACAATTTACAATAGAAGAGTAACAGAATAGATATCAAAAGATTTCTTGCATCCAGAGTGCAACCCCTGCTAACAAATGCGAGGGGGAATATATAGAAGTCTATTACAAAATATCTCAGGCATTGAGTCATCTGAGAGGGAAAATATCTTCTTTTACTCGTACAGGGCTTGCAGATGAGAAGTTATTACAATCTTAAATGAATTATAAAGGCTCTTAACTCCTGTCAGAGAAATTTTGACCTTTGGGGCTCACGGAGTCGGTTGAGCGCTTTGACATAACTGCTGAATGACGTGTCCGTGCAGCTGTAATTTCCTGTGTTTTCTCGGCCCTATCACCTGTGACTGCTGATGCTGCTGTTGTGGCCGAGTACCTGTGCTGAGTTGGCTCAGCCTTTGTCTTCGTACCTGCTGATGTGTCTATGTCCTGCTGTGTATGAGATTCAAAATATTTTCAAAGGGAAAATCACAATTACTGACTTTGGTTTAGCAGTAATCGTTTCAACTCTTCCCATGTATCTGATGGAGGCAACTGATGTTTCAAAATTGACCCCATGGTCTCATCAGCCTCTGTATATTCATAAAAATGAGGGGGCTCATCAAATAAATGTGTTATTTCATTCCTAATAAAAAATAGATTATCTACTCTATCAAAAAGAATCTGCCCTGTTACTGGGCCTGCTTCTGATGATGCACTAGTTGCCTCTGAAATCTGTGTTGCTGCAAAATTGCTTACTCTCTTGGCATACTTCTCATGGGAGAGTAATTTTCCTGATGGATCCAATGGGCTAGAGAGCCCCCTGTTATGCAAAGCCATAAACCTGTTCTGAAATTTATTAATATCAGCTTGCATGTCCTGGGTTCTTCTTTCCAGGGTCTGAATCAGGTTTCTTAATGTCAAGACTCTTCTGATTAGGGAGATGGTCTCTGTCCTGTTTCCAATCCCCATTCTTATCAGCTGGGAGCTTGTCCTGTAGTTCAGAACTTCTATCATCCTAGTGGCAATCTCAGGCATGCTGCCTAGAGATGCCCTTGCCCTCTGCATTTCTTTGCGTGCTCTTCCAATGAGTGCTATTTGCTCATATATAGCCTCAATATACTCCCATTGGTCTGTTATAGACTGGCCAATGTTGCCCCATATGACTCTCTTAAGCTCTGATGTGACTTTATCCAGTGTGAGCTCTTTTTCTAGCTCAGTAATCCTCTTCTTGAGGGCCTTTACCTCCCTCTCTCTTTCTGCCACATTTTGTTTTGATTTATCATATTTTTCATTTATTTTTGCCAGATTGTCTTGGGCTTGGCTCAGCTCAGACATTTGGGACTCCAGTACCTGTATTTCTTTCCTCAGCTTCTGCATGTCCAGGCTTTCAGCCTGCTCTATTATTGGTGCTGAGGTAGTTGGTGCTGAAGTGTCTGGGACTTCTTGCTGCACTTGTTGGCTGGGAGGAGCAGTGCCTTGAGGGGTTTCCTCAATGTTTATTGTTTCTGGAGGTGGCTGTGAGGTTTGCCCTGCCTCCTTCTGCTGCAATGCTGCTTCCAATGTGGCCTCTGACTCCTGCAGTTTTTCTTGCCTTTGAATGAGCTCCTTGTATAATGTCATTAGTAGGGAAGTTGCATCCTTTTCTTGCATCTGCTGGGCAACCTCTTCTGTTTGTGGGTGAAGAGTTGGTGGGATTTTTAATTTCTTTTTCAATGCTGCCATATCAGCGTCCCTTAGCCTGAGGACTTCTTGCACTGCTTTGACATCTTTGGGATCATGCCCAAATTCTACTATGATTTCTTCCAGTGCTCTGATCCTGTTATCCTTAGCTTGAGAGGAAGCCCTTTCCAACTCAAGCTGTGCAGCAGTATTGTTCAGGCTATTTTGTAGCCTGTAGTTAACCAGGGTCTTGTCAGCCAAGGTGGCATAGACCATCTCACCCGTCTGTTTATGGAGCTCAATCTGATCCATTGGGTGGATGTCTTTTGATAGGAGCTCCAGATTGGTCCTGATGTAGTCTGTAGCTGATTGTGGCTGCTACACTGTTGGTGTGAAATGGCTCATGACCATTTTCCCCTCCTATGTATCAAAGGCGGACATGAGCCTTTGTTGGTTTGTAGGGGCCATGTTCAGCAGGTGGTTGTAGACTTGAATCTTTAGTGGTTCACTCCTTCTCTTAATATCTTTGAACTGCTATTTGATGCTTGTTTCTCCTCCCTTCCTCTGCCCTGAGGAGCTCACTTCTCCTAATGTTGCCTTGTCTTGCTCCTGTTGCAAGGAGCTGGCTGAAGCCTCCATGCTTGGCATTTCCTCATTTGAGAAAGGATTTAACCTCTGTCTTTTCTGTGGTGATGAGGTGAGGGGAGTTTCCGTTTCTCTTTTTCTGCTTTCATCCTCCCTTTGAGGGGTCTCGAAGATGGATGAGTCAATCCTCGAATCCTGCCTTGGTGGTGCCATTTGCACTGGCTGTTCTTTGGTGGCCATTGGGGCCTGTGTTGTTTGTTTCTCCTGACCCTGTTGGTCTTTTTGCTGCTGTTCCTGTTGGGGTTGTTGATCTTGACCTTGTTGGTCCTGTGGCTCTTCCATCACCTTTTCTTTTCCCTTGCTCTGCTCTTGGTCTGTGGTTTGCGCTGCCCCTTGATGTGTTGTAGAAGATGAAGCAGCTGCTCCTTCTTGAGGCTTTGGCAGAGTAAGTACCTGAGAGGAGATTCTAAGTCAGCCATTTTCAATAAATGCCTTCTAGCTCTTTCAACTAGTTCTTCCTGAGTGATTGGCTCTTCCAGTGTGTTTCTTCTCCATTTTGGTTGGTTGGCATGTCTTTGAATGTGGAGCATGCTCACATGCTCATAGCTGGAGAGCTTGTATTTCTGCCTTCTCAAGGATATGGAATTGTTAGGGTCATAGGGCTTCCAAAGGAAGCTTTGTTTTAGGCCAAGGCCTTCTAGTCTCCTGTCGGCATCTTTCCATCCTTCTCTTTTGTTTAAGACAAAGTGGCCCAGTTGATTTCTTATTTTAAGCTGTGCCTTCTTGCCCCTGCCTGCAAAGTGCACCATATCGGTATTGCCAAATTTCCTGAAATATTCTAAGGCAAACAGCCTCATAGGCACATTCCTGGGCAATCTGTAAGGGCGCAACTCACACCCATATATTCTGATCACAGTATGGTGTTGGTAAAAGTACCAATTCCCTATGCTGTATGCACTGGATAGCTGCAGAATCCTCTGCATCTCATCAGTCAGTCTTGGAGGGGGTGAGGTTAAAAATAGACACATGGCTGGATGGATGAAGAGGTCTATGAACTCAGAGTATGTGTATGGAGAGTATGTGGGAAGGTGGAAGACTGAGATCCAGTACACCACTGACCTTGGATTGCCTGCTGCATTAGTTCTCTTGATCTCAAAGGAGAACTTCTCATGTTGGTAGTATAGGATGAGGTGGTAAATGTATGAGGTGTATCTGAACACCTTCTCTCTGGAAAAGTGTAAAAATTGCTCATGTATCTTGTCTGAGATGTATGTAGCATAATCATAACAAATAGGAGTCTTGACGGGGGAAAACATTGTCATCATCACTAATACAGTTTCCTCAATAAACTCTAGTGACTTGTACCCCAAAACTGAGCTAATCATGTATGCCAGGTCCATACCCAGTTGATTTAGGTAGCCATAAAAAATGGGAGGGTGCAGCACTGTGCTAGAGTTTGTGATGAATAGCTGATTTAGCTTCAGGACCTGTGCTTCTGTAAATATCTTGGCTCCTTGGTTGATCAAGTCCAGCAGGGACAAGGGGACCAACTTCTTTTGGGTCTTGAATTGGAGCATTTCCCTGATGGCCTCAGGGGTTATGTAAAATACTACTGCACCTTTAGGGTCAAGCACAGCCCTCTGCATGGGGTCATAGCAGACAGCACATAAGTGAATCAGGTCAGGGAACTGGTTGACCTGAGGGAGCTTGAAAGTTGGGAGGGAGGACTCCCAGATGCCTAGAATGTCTGTACCATCTTTATGTCTGGCTTTGAGCTCATTTAACAAATGAATATGGAACCTGCATTTATATGGGCTGTCCTCTGAGATTTGGTAGTCTAGGTCTGCCAAATCCTGCCACTCCAACTCTCTCTGGGGGGCATTCAGGGGAGCGACATTGAGGGCCACTGATGCTGTTGGAGTGTCCATGTTTGTTTGGTTGTTGCTTGACAAATAAGACAGGGACTGCCTGAGAAAGGAAGATTTTGAGGAATGCAGGGTTGCAGGGTAGGTCCACAACAATTGGAATACTGTTTGGCTCTCTGAGAAGGCTATTTATCGTGTTTAGCAGACCTCTCTTTGATAATTAGAAGTAGGTTATGGACTCCGGTTCATGACTGCGCGAACGGAAAAAGGGTTTTTACTAAGAATTCAGTCCGAAATGGCTCTGCCAGTGAAATTTGACCGTTAATTCTTCAAGGGGGAGTTGGGTATGCGTGGTTTTATGGTAATTTCGTAAGCTTCTGCCGTGTTCAGGTGTTTTTAGAATTTACAGAGAAAAAACCAGTTTTGCAGGGAGGTTTCATGGACAAATACCTGTTTAATGGATTGCTTGGGTCGGAGCATCAGTTGGGTGCATGCTCTGAAGCTCTGTGGTTGGTCTGGAATCGGTTGGTGAATTGTTCGTCGTAACATGCAGAGAGTGCAGAGGTGATTTTATAAAAAAGTGCAAAAAAACACGTAAATTTGGCAAAATATGGCTTTTTTGGCTTATTGGCGCGCTTTTTTAAATGACGTCAGCATGATGTCAGCAAGTGGATCCGGGTTGGATGATGTCAGCAGGATGTCATCAGGTGACGTGGTGGTCTAAGACTAGTCCACGGGGGCGGTGAGGTGGTGGCCAGATGGACGAATGGAGGACAGGGTGCACGGTTGTGGCGCTGACACAAGCAACAACAGGATGCTGACGCAGGCGGACAGATGTCTTCATATCGGGCCCCCTCCTATACGGTGAGGAATCTGTTAGAGGGGGCTCCGACGGAACATGGGCACGACCCATGGATTCGTGTGACATCATCGTCTGACAGATATTGGACGATATCTGTCGGACGTCGGGGCCCCTCCGAAATCCACGACGACCGTTAGATTTAAGGCGCAAGATCTGACGGCTATCGGGTAGGGGATATGCACGGAAGATATGGTCAACGGCGGTTATCTGTCAGACATCGGGCCCCTCCGAAATTCATGACTATCGTAGATCTGGAAAGGCTTGATCGGACGGATATCGGGCCAGTGAGCTGCACGGAGGATATGGCCAACGGGCGGCTTAAAATAATCATATTTATTGGTAACTGCGCCTGGCGGGACCCTTCGGGTTATCAATAATTTTCAATGGTTTTTCAATGTTTTCTTTTATAAGCCCGAATATACCTAACAGCTTTAGAAAAAGGCGAAAATAAAGGTTTTCATGAAATTTTTCGCATAAAACATATCAAAGGCAAAACTTTAGGATAGGAGGGTTTAATAAAATTTTTATGAAGAGGCGCATAATGGCTCCCGACCTTAGGATAAGGTGGGGAAAGTGGATTTAATCGTATTTTTGCCTTTTAGTGGGTATAAGGGTGCACAAAAAGGGTTTTTCAAGGGTTCTTAGGCAAAAATGGAGAGTTGGCTATGAAGGTAGGCTCTGATAGAGAAAAGGGGTTAGGCTTGGGTTCTTGAACTTAACCAGGTGTTAATCCAATGCCCTAGTAGTGAAACTTATGGCTATAATGCCAAGGAGGGGATATTTATACATTGTTTGGGGTTTATACACCATGGTGTTATAATAGTAGGGAAAGTAAAGAATAGGGAGCTAGATAATAGAGTTAGAGGTTAATATGGGGGAAGAAAGGTGAATGAGGAGTAATACTTACTAAGTTTTCTTGGAAACAACTTAGTTTAAAGAGTAGATCAAAATGAAAAGATTTTTTCACAAGAAATGTGGCTTTTAAAGGCCATAAGAACCAACATAAAATCTTGAGTCTCTCTTATGAACACAACTTGTGAGGGGATGTTAGTAATGAGTGGTTAAAGAAAGGGAAAAAGGGCAGTTAGACATGCTTCACTGTGTTGTTTTGCTTGTACTTGGTTAGCAAAGTACATCTTGGAAGGAACACCATTTCTGCAACCCCATCTACCTACCCAACTATTTTGCCTAGCATTTTTTGTTTCTTCTTGGAGGGTGCACTTGGACTTGCAAACCCTTTATGTGCCTTTTCTTTTCCATTGTCTTTTTTGCTTTCATTTCCTATCTAGTGCTACCCTTATTTCTTCCAAGGCCCCAGATTAAGCAGTTGGGAACCTTAGTTTCTCTGCCTAGCTACTGATCTACCAAGATTAAATAGTTTGGATAGATTCCTTTCTCTATTCTACAACATAAATTGAAAACATGGCATGATCCAGATTAGACTGTTGGGTCATCCATCAAACTTTAGTAGGCATGAAGGCATGTACACACCTTGTCTTTCCTTGCAAATATGGAATCTTCGTAGCAGCAAAGTAGAGCATATTTGGCACTTGAATTTGCCAATCATGAAATATGAAACCTATTGGTATAGGTATCCAACAGGTAGCAATGAAGAAGGCATGAGTCAAAACTTTTCCTTGGTGATGAAAAAGAATTTGAAATGTCCCTGATTGGTGAGCTCACATATTTTCTTGGTTTACAAGTCCAACAAAACAAAGACGGTATTTTTCTATCAAAAACAAAGTATCTCAAGCAAATCTTGAAGAAATATGGGATGGAGGATTCAAAACCATTATGTACTCCTATGGTAACAGGATGCAGCCTCAGTGCAAATGATGAATTAGCAGCAGTACATCAACCAACCTATAGATCCATGATTGGTATTTTTCTCTATTTGACAAGTATCCGACCGGACATTATGCATGCAGTAGGAATAGTTGGAAGGTTTCAGGCAAATCCAAAGGAAACTCATCTTCAAGCAGTTAAGAGATTTCAAGTATCTTCAAGGAACTGAAAACTGTGGCTTATGGTATCCTAGAGATACAAATCTCATACTTCATGAATATACAGATGCAGATTGGGTGGGAAGTGTGGATGACAGAAAAAGCACTAGTGGTGGTGCATTCTTTATGAGTTCCATATTAGTATCTTGCTTCAAGAAGAAACAAAGTTCAATTGCATTATTTACAGCTAAAGCAGAATATGTGGCTGTTGCATCTTGCTGCACTCAACTCCTTTGGATGATGAAAACATTGCAAGACTCTCAAATCACTTGTACTCCACCTATCTCCATTTTTTGTGATAATACAAGTGCAATCAATATTTCAAAGAATCCTATCATGCATCCAAAGACTAAGCACATAACTATCGAGTATCATTTTCTCCGAGAACAAGTGCTTGAACAAAATGTCAAATTGGAGTATGTTCCCTCTAAGGAACAAGTTGCTGATATACTCACTAAACCACTACCCAAGGAGACATTTGAATACCTCAGATAGAGGCTGGGGGTAGTTGATGGATCATCTTGTTGTTGAATCTTGTCTATTTCAGAGAAAAATGGTTGTACGTGAATTTCATGAGGAGGATCCGCGTACATATGCCGGTTTATGAAAATACAGTCGCGTATATGTTGGTTTGAAGACATTCTGTGGGCCAGGCTCTGGATGAAAAGAGTCTGATATGGGTCTGACAGAGACCATATGGCACAGGTTCAGGGGGAGCATATATTCTTCTAATAATGCATTGTTGGCATTATCTTAGAAAATCTTGGTTCACATTCACAATTGGTTTCATTTCTAGTGGAACAGGTGCAGAGGAAGAACATGGTTGCTAGTCTGAATGATGATCCATAGATGCTGCTGATGATAGTTGTTGATAACTATCTTAAGATATTTGGTCTCTATGTCATGTATTTCTTTTCTCATCAAGGTCATGTAACGACCTGTCTTGATTTCCCCACTATGCTTGGGATGGATGAAGTAATGTTCTTGTTTTTGTCATGTGTGAATTCTTAGTGTATCCCAACTTGGTTTGGTACATGAGTCAATCCCCACTTGGTTGGGATATGGATGGATGTAAGAGTCTTTGGTGGTAGGAAGGTCATTTATAATGTAGAATGTCATGTTTCTTTTGTAGAACATCTTCTTGCAGACCTTCCCTATAGTCAAGGGGAGCTTGGATAACACAGTAGAGCAGAGAATTCAACATGTCTTCAGGGGGAGCATAACCCTTTTCCCTTGATGTCAAAGGGAGAGAATGATTTTTGAGTGACTTGGGGTTGCCATCAAGTCCAAAGGGGGAGATTGTTGGCATTATGACACAGTTTTGGTAATATGGCACAGGTGTTGTCCTTGATGGCAACTCACTCAAAGGGTAAATCACAGTTCAGACTCTCAAAATGAAAGAAAATTAGGTAGACACAGGTTCCTCTTAACAACATCGTGTATACACGCAGGTGTATCGATCAAAAATTGCGTATACATATGCCTGCACTTTCATGCAAAGAAAAGCACGTACATGTGGGAAAACTTATGGTTGGTCCATGTTATTTAGTCTGTCATATTTGAACCTATGGTTTTGGTCCTTGGTATTGCATCCAAAGTGTTGAACCCAGGTATTGCGTCCCTAGTATTGGATCTCTATGGTTTTGGACCATGGTTTGAGTAAGGCCTAAGGCTATAAAAAGGGAAGGAGATCATTTGGCAAGGATATTGGCTGAAGCAATGAATATCTTATGAAAGAGAAAGATCTGGAATACTGGTGATTGGTTTATGGTGCATAGCTTAATCTGAGTCAAGGAAGAACTTGAGTACAAGAAGTTAGATAATTTCTATTGATGCGTCAAAACTCAAGACTTGAATAGTAGTTCTTTTGTGTGTTTTTGATATGTTATATTTGGCACATTACTTGATCTATAAATCTGATAATCTGGGTATAACTAATGTACGAATATTTGAAAGAGTGAATTATCTTTTATAGATCTATAGGCAGGTTCAACTCGTCAGAGGCGCCTATACACGTTGGTTCAGTAAGTCAAAACAGCGTATATGCTGGTTGGGCTTCATTCAGAAGTGTATGCACGTAGGTTGTCCAGATTGAAGTGGTGTATGTCTCTTGAAATATTTTCTAGCTACTTCTGTTTATTGCTGCAATGTTCTGGGCTCAGAATTGGTGTCTGGTTATTATTACTGCTTTCTAGGTACTTCATTTGAATAAGTTTGTTTGGTACAAAGGAGATTGGTTGATGCAGTTATACTTTATTTTTGATTGATGTTATTCATGGATCGAGTCTGAAAATTTATGAAACATGGTCCCTCGAAGAAAAGAGAAGGTTGTAGCCTTCTGTAGGTCAACACCTACGTACTAGTACCTCAACTAGTACAAGAGCTAAGGGGGTTGTAGCTCCCTTCTAGGAGAAGTTGGAGAATGAGAGAAGGTTGTAGCCTTCTACAAGTAGCAGGCTGTGTACTGGTATAAGACTGCACCAGTAAAGAAACATTGTAAAAATAAGTTTCTAATTAAAGAAGATGGAGACGAATTGCAGCAGGTGATTTTCACCCACATTGGGTTTCCACCTTATATCTTGTGTTCTTATGTGTGATTGACTGCTCTGTTTCATTATTCTTGGTTACTGTTTATATGGTTTGATTCACAGATTAATGATAAACATCTGAAGAATAATTTAAATTACAAGTCTGTTGATATACGCTTGTTTACTTAACTGAAGTTGCGTGCATACGTGGTATTTACTAACTGAAGTCGTGTATACAAATCTGATTGTGAAATGAAAAATTATTTACCTAATAATAATGATTCAAACCCCCTCTCAGTATTATTACCAACAAACCTGATGTTGGATGTTATCTTTTAAAGTCCATATCAACACGTGAATCCCTGACCCTTCTAGAATATCTTTTACCCTTATATTCAATTTTTAAAAGTCCTCAATGTGCTCCATCATTGAACCCTTCTGTTTGAGATTTATCAATTGGCTAAAAAAATGTTGCTTTTTGTATCGTCATAATGTGCTATCATTTCCTTCATGAAAATATCCCAAGTGACAACTTGTTTAGGAGATAAAAGCCATCGATACCATACAAACTGATTTGGTTCCAAATATAAAGTTGTAATGCATACCTTTTGTGTGTTTTGCACGTTATGGAGATCGAAAAATTGATCCATCTGTAGTATCCTTATTCCAGCATCGTTGCCATCAAACTTCCTCATATCAGTCTTTGGAACATGGTGGTTCTTTACTAAAATGTTAGAGTCTATGAAATCATGGTTAACATTTATTTTGTTGTCATCATGACTTTCTTTTACTACCCTTTCTTCATTAGTAAGCATTTCTTGTAGAAACTTTGTCAAATTTGTCTTCAAATCCATTTTCAGGTCTTCCATGCCTGCCTTCAAATCCTTCATGCGTGTCTTCAAGTTTGTCTTTAAATTGTCCATCTTAGCTTCCACGCCTTCCATATTAGCTTCCACACCATTCATCTTAACTTCTACACCTTTCTTTAAACGATCCATCTTAGCTTCCATGTATTTGTTTAAACCACCCATCTTAGCTTCTACGTCTTTCATTAAATCATCCATTTTGGATTTTGTTACTTCTTGTGTGAGTGACTTTTGTTGCACTTGCTCTTGTAACTTTCATATATCATGTTTCATTTCTTCCTCTTCTTCATAAGTCGTGCTAGATCTTTTATATTTCTTACTAGGTGTTTCCATTTTCTTTCTTTGGGACATCAATTACTCATAATAATGGTTCACTATGCCTTTTGAATTCCTTCAAACTAATTTTTCAAACCAAGCTTATGCAAAAAAAAATAAAAAAAAACTACACACATTTTTCTTTCACTTTGTAGGAGCTTGATATTTAATCTGATTTATTTATCTAATTTTAGATCTCCGAGCTCTGAAATTTCTTCCCACAGTAACCCTCTGAGTAATATTTCTAACTCCGCAAGTTTGATCTAGATTGGATTCTCCAATGAAGAGTTATACCAAATCTCCGACGATGATGATATACAGAAACACCCTAAGCTTGATGTAATTTCATCTAATTCTCGTTGAAACCCTTCTTCTTCTCTCACCGAAGTGTCAGTCACCTATTTTGTATACTAACTATTTATAAATTTCCCTTTCTGGCCACTATCACCACTCTTTTCCGCTTAATTGCCCCAAACGTTGTTATCGGGAACAATTTAGACAACAGAGGCTTCTTTTCCACTGTCAAAGTTGTAATTCAATGAGAATTATGAAATACACTATTGGAGGGGTTTTTGAATGGAAATAACACAAATAAGCGTAAATTACACTATCGGCGCTATAAACCAAAGGAAATGTGTTAATACACAAAATACATTGTCGGCGGGCTTTATTCCAAAGAAATGAAATAACACTATCAATGCTTTAAATACACTATCGGTGGTTATTTCATGAGAACTGAAACAAAACTTTCAACGCTTTAGTATTGGTGGTTCCTCGATGTGATATAGCACTGTAGCTTATTAGTGATCACAATCGGTAACGCCTCTCCACCAGGATCCTTTTGCTTAAACTTGCGATGTGATAACTATAGTGGACTCGATATATTATAAGTCCTCCCTATTATAGTTTTCGATCCAGAAGTCACACTTCAGTCTTCGGTGCTCCCAAGGGCTAGTACCTCCCCACTTCAACACAACGATGCAATATTGGTTGCGGACCTGATAACGGTATCGACAAAACTTAATAGGATTTCAAGTCCAGAACTCGATTCCGACTAAGTTTTCCATGATTTTCTAGTCTAAACCAAAGTTTCACTTTGATAGGATCTGATGAAACCACAAGGATTCCTTACTAGCCTCTACGACACCACAATACTCTGCTTCTACTGAAGAAAGAGAAATGGCAGCTTGTTTCTTGCAAGCCCATGTAATAGGTCCTAAACCAAGAGTTAACACATAACCAGCAGTAGACTTCTGATCATCAGGGTCACCAGCCCAATCGGAATCAATGAAACCAACCAATAGAGGAGATGCTTTAGCACTATAATGAATGCCAAACTGAACTTTACCGCGAACATAACGAAGTATTCATTTAGCTACTTTCCAATGACTTTCACGTGGGGTTTGTATAAGCTGAGCAACAAGGCCAACAACAAAGGAAAGATCAGGATGAGTATGGGTTAAATACAAAAGTTTTCCTACAATTTGACGATATAAGGTAGCATCAACTTCAGGGGAAGTACAAGCGACTGAAAGTTTGGCTCCATATTGAAAGGGAGAACGAGCTGGTTTACAATCTTCCATATGAAAAAAGCGTAGAAGATCACAGGCATACTTGGATTGGGAGAGGAAAATACCTTCCTTGGATTGCAAGACTTGAAGACCGAGAAAACAATGTAAATGTCCTAAGTTTGTCATTTCAAACTTCTTTTTAAGGCTGGACTTCACATGGTTAATAAGGTTGGGATCATTACCAGTGAGGATAAGATCATCAACATAAAGAACAAGAATGATAAGAGACTTGCCCTCTTTCTTGGGTAGACAGTATTGTCAGAATGACACCTAGAAAAGCCAGATTCTAAAAGAAAACTATCCATTTTGGCATACCAAGACCGAGGAGCTTGCTTGAGACCATAAAGGGATTTCTTAAGACGACACACAAGGCTGGAGTCTATTTGTATAAACCCAATAGGTTGTTCCATGTAGATTTCTTCATGCAAGTCCCCATGCAAGAAGGCATATTTAACATCCATCTGATGGACTTCCCATTTGAAAGAGGCAGCAAGGGAAAGAACAAGGTGGGTAGAGTTCATTTTGGCAACGGGGGAAAAGGTTTTAGTATAATCAATGCCTTCAACTTGTGAAAATCCCTTAGCAACAAGTCGAGCATTATGTTTATCAACTTTCCCATCTGGCCTATACTTGGTTCTGTAAACCCATTTGCATCTAACAAGTTTGCGTCCCTTTGGTAGAGGAACAAGATCCCATGTATCATTTTCCAATAATGAACAATATTCTTCATTCATAGCTGTGTCGCAATCTGGATGGCCTGAAGCTTCTTCAAAGGTGTTAGGATCATAATTTGCTGACACTTGAGCTAGTAACGAAGAGGCTCTTTCAAACTAAGAACGGGTACGACGTTGATCTGTAGGATCGCTGGCAAGATCACCTGCTGCATCTCGAGTAGCTTGGACCCATTTTGGAAGTGAAGGAGCTGAAGGAGCTGAAGGATGATCCTGAGAAGGTGGGGGAGGATTGTCATCCTCACTTTCATTATTTGAAGAAGAAATATGTTCAAAGGTAGAAGAGATAGAGAGAGGTGGCACATGCGCCGAACTAGGCTCGTAGGCCGATTTATTTTCATCAAACTTTACATCTCTTCTAATTATAACATTTTCGGACTTAAATGGAATAAGTCTATATGATTTGACATCTTCAGAATATCCAACAACGATACATTTTTCACTCTTTGGTTCTAAAGCTTTACATTTTTCATCTAGAATATGGGCCCATTCTTCACTTCCAAAAACACGAAAGTGACTCACATCTGATTTAATAGAGCTCCATGCTTCTTATGGAGTGATGTTATTTAAAGCTTTAGTAGGAGTGCGATTTAGTATGTAATTTGCACAGTTAATTTCTTCTGCCCAATAGTTAAGACTAAGTTCTTTAGATTGAAGCATACAATTAGCCATTTCCTTTAAGGTGTGATTCTTCCTTTCAGCTACACCATTTTGTTGTGGAGTATATGGAACAATATGTTGCATTTGGATTCCATGCTCAGTGCAAAAGTTGATTAAGTCATTTTTAACATATTCTCCGCCATTATCTGATCTTAGCTTAAGAATTTGATGTCCAGATTGTTTTGCAACAAAGGCCTTAAAGGCCAAGAATTTGTTAAATACTTCACTCTTGAGTTTTAAGAAATATACCCAAGTGCGTCTGGAGATATCATCAATGAAAGTTAAGAAATATTTGTAGCCAGAGAAGGAAACAACTGGAATTAGACCACATAAATCACTATGCACAAGATATAGAGGGGCTGAGGTGTGCCAAGAGGCACCTTTTTCAAAACTGTCCCGATGATGTTTTCCGAGTACACATCCGGAACAAACACCATCTCTGCAAGATACCATGGGAAGACCTGTCACCATATTTTCTTTACATAGGTTTTGAAGAGAGCGATAGTTTAAGTGACCAAATCGCTCATGCCAAAGTTTGCTCACTTCATCATTATGAGCAACAAATACTGAGGGAAGATTTGATGACCCAAAGTTGTGAAACTTATACAACCTTGTGGAATCTTCAGCAATACCAGTAGCTAGAATCTGTTTAGGATCTCTTAGATCCTTGATTACAACATCATGAGGTGAAAATTCAACAATTTTACCTTCACCTGAATGAGTTATCTGATATACAGATAGAAGGTTGCTGGATAAGGTTGGAACACATAATACATCATTAAACTGACCATTCTCTAGATGAACAGTTCCAGTCCCTAAAACATTAAGAGATCTATCATCACCAACATATATATTTTTGGTGTTACAATCATGTAAAGAAGAAAACATGGCTTTGTTTTTGGCCATGTGATAAGAGGCTCGAGAATCAATGAGCCACTCATGAGAATGAGAAGAAGAAGATACATTTAATGCATAACCAGACTGAGATGATTGACAACGACATGCAGAAAGTGCCATTCCTGAAGATGAAGTTGAAGTTGAAGTAGAAGAATGCTGCACATGGATGTTATGTTTCTTCATTGCGGCTTCCAAGGCTTCCATCTTCTTAAAGCATTTAGATTCTAAGTGGCCATCTCGATTACAAAAGTTACAATGTCTATCAGTCTTCTTCCATTTGTTTTTATTGGTCTTATCATTTTGCTGAAATGATCTTGTAAATTTTTGTAGATGTTCTATGCTAAGAGCAATTTCACTTTTCTTACAGCAATCATATAAGTAGTAAAGCAAAATGCAGATAGAACATATAAGCAGATCTTACAGAAGACAAATCAGAAACAGGAAAAATGTGTGTGTTCGTTTCGGCGGTCAACAGGATGCTTCAACTAGCAAAGTCTCCTTTGGTCAGCCAGCCCAGCATGTGTCACAACAACCCTCCAACCAGTAGATGAGTCAACCCAAGTCAATTCTACAAAAGTCAACGCTGTCCTGAAAAGTCAACGCAGGGGCAGCAAGCTAAAAGTCAACACAGCAGCAAAACGGTCAACCTTTTGACCTCGATTTTTGTGCCAGCTAGTACGGCCTTCAAAAATCGAACTTTCCACCAATTTTCAGCTTGATTGGACCAAGCGTTGACCAAAGTCAACGCTGGTCAAACTTTCTGCGAAAC
>APFE030115855.1:0-14124 GCA_000404065.3 Pinus taeda | reverse complement strand
CCTCTCTTTAAAACTCTCTATCACTTAATATCCCTTCTCTCTCCCTCTCTCACTCTGACTTTACCCCTCACCAATGTTCTTTATCTTCCCCCCTCCCCTCTCTTCTCTCTTTCCATGTCCCCTTTTCTACCTCTTGAAATTTTACTCTATCTCTTTCTCTCAATCTCTTTGACACATGATCTCTCATATTATATTATTCCCCTCCTCTTTCTCCCTATCTACCATCTTTCTCTCTCTCACCCTTTTCACTCTCCCTCTCCCTCTCACCTGATCTATGGCCCCCTCTCCTCCCTCTCTCTCTCTTTCACTACCTCTCTCCATATTCACCTCTTCCTCTATCTATACCTTCTCCCTTTCCCACTAGCCATTCTCTCTCTCTCCCCCTTATGCTTCCCTAACCTCTCTTTCAGTCTCTCACTCTACTTTTTCCCTTCAATTTCTCACACTCTCGTTCTATCTCGCTATCAATGTTTATTTGTTTGTCAAACATTCTCTCTGTCTCTTACACTCTCTCTCCCTCTCTCCTCTCCCACTCCTACTCTCTCTCCCTCTATCACTCCCCCATTCCTAATATCTCTCTCCCTCTCTCCATCACCCCTTCTTGCAGTCCTACCCTACCTATCTCCCACCTATTTGTTTGTCAAACATTCTCTCTCTCTCTTGCACTCTCTCTCCTTCTCTGCTCTCCCACTCCTACTCTCTCTCCCTCTATCACTCTCCCGTTCCTAATATCTCTCTCCCTCTCTCCGTCACCCCTTCTTGCAATCCTACCCTACCTATCTCCCACCCTCTCCTCCCTCTCGTCTCTCTCTCTCTCCCCCTCAGCCTCTTCCCTCTCTCTCCTCTCCCTTTGCCTCACACCCTCCCACTCTCTCTCTCTCACTCCACTACCCTCTCCTCCCTCTCTCTCTATATATCTGACCTTCCTCTATCTCTCCCTCCCTCTCTCCATCCTCCTTTCCTCTCTCTTTCTCTCTCTCACTCCCTCTATCCATCCCTCACTATTTCTCTCTCCCTCTCTCTCTCTTTGTCCCTTTTTCTCCCTCTCTCTCCCTCTCTCTCTCTCCCTCTCTTTCTCCCCCTTTCCCTCCCTCTCTCTCCCTCTCTCTCTCCCTCTCTTTCTCCCCCTTTCCCTATTCCATCTCTCTCTCCTCCCTCTTACTCCCTTTGTCTCTACTTCCCTCTCTCTCTCTCCCCATCCCTCTCCCTCTCACTCTCTCTCCCTCCCTTCACCTCCAACTTTCCCCTCTCCCTCTCTCATCCTCCCTTTGCCTCCTCCTTTCCTCTCTCTCTCTCTCACCCTCCCTTCACCTCCTCCTTTACTCTCTCTCTTCACCCCACTCTATTTCCTCTCTCTCTCCTCTCTCTTTCTTCACCCCCTCCCTTTCCTCTCTCTCCCTCTCTCTCTCCCACTCTCTTTCCTCTCTCTCCCACTCTCTCTCCCACTTTCTTTCCTCTCTCTCTCCTCTCTCTCTCTCTCTTTGCCTCACACCCTTTCACTCCCCTGCCCCCTCCCTCTCTCTCTATCTATATATCCTTCCTTCCCTCCCTCCCATTCCCTCTCCCTCTCTCTCTCTCTCTCTCTCTCTCTCGCTCCCTCTCTCTCTCTTTCTCCCTCCTCCCCTCCTGTCTCTCACTATCTCTCTCTCTCTCTCTTTCTCTCTGTCGCTCTCGTCCCTCTCTCTCTCCTCTCTGTCACTCCCTCCATCTCTCCTTCCCTCTCTTTCACTCTCTCTCACTCTTATCTCCTCTTTATCTCTCCATCTCTCTCTCTCTACCCGTCTCTCACTCCCTCCCACTCTCTCTCCTTCTCCTACTCTCCCACTCTCTCTCTCTCTCTCCCTCTATCACTCCCTCTATCTACCTCTCTTTCTCCATCCCCCTCTCTCTATGTCTCTCTCTCTCTACCTTTCTCCCTCTCCTACTATCCTTAATTACCTTTCTCAATTTGTCCTTCAAAACAACCGTCCCAAGCTCGATATGTCTTTCCCTCCCTCCCCTTTTCTCTCTCCCCCTCAATCCCCCTTTCTCTCTTTACCTTGTCTTTCATCCTTCCCCTTTCTCACCCTTTCCTCTCTCCTCCAATTTCTCTCTCCCCCCCTTCCCCCACTTTCTTCTTTACCACTCTCTTTCCCTCTTTCCCTCCCTCCCTCTCTCTTCCTATGCCTCCAATCTCTCTCTTTCTCTCTCCCCCCTACTATCCAAGCCTACCTTCAATTTTCCTTCAAAACAACCCTCCCAAGCAATGTATCTCTTCTCCTCCCTCGCTCCATTTTTCTCTCCTTACCCCTTCTTCCTTGTACCCAATCTCTCTCCCCTTGTAGCTTTGGGCTCTCTCTCTCCATCTTCCCCTCTCTTCTTCACCCCTCTTTCTCTTCCCACCACTCTCTCTTTTTACCTCTTGCTCCCCATATTTCTATCTCTTTGTACCCCTCCCAACCTATTCCTCATCTACTTCTATCTCTCTCTCTCACACATGTACACACTTACTCTCTCCTCTTCTCTCCCTCTTCTTTGGTTTTCCCACTTTCCCTTCCTCACTATCCCCTGCCTTTCCCTCTTTACATATATTTTCTTTCATCTTCATCTCTACCCCTTTCTCTTATCCTCTTACCCCCTCTCTCTCCTCCCCACTCCCCATTCCTCTCTAATTTATAAATATATTTTAAACAAAAATATAATTAAAAATTATTAAGTTATTTTATAAAATTCACATGAAAAATACATGAAAATATTCAAAATTAGAAACACATATCACAAATAAATTTATAAATTTAAAATTTATGTCAAAATTCATGTTAGAATTTATATTTTCAATCAAAATATATTGTTTTTGTTAATCATTTTGTATCTATTAAATATGTGTTACTTTAAATAAATTTCAATTTTCTTTTTAGATCCCAAAATATAATGCATCTATCAAATAATTAATTAAACTTTAAAAACTCCACAAATCATATATTCTATATTCAAAACAATACAATGAAATATCTTCAAAATAGTGTTTCTCCTAAATAAACAAAATATGAATTAAATATATTAATAATAGATATTATTTAAAATTAAATTTAATTCCATTACACTAAACCAATAAATTAATTATAAGATAAAAAGAAATTATAATAATAATAATCCATAGAGACCTTGAATAAACATTTACTTGTAGTGAGTCACCATAAAATCTTAGATCCGTGATTTGTGAATAAAAGAATTACAAATAAAAATAAATACGGTGAAGCAAAGTTGTTTCTTCCTCTACAAAAAAAATTACTTTTCTAAGGGCGGTTTCTTGATTTTTAAATAAAAAGACACGTATAAATAACTAAAAAAGCACTTTGCTAAGAGCAGTTTCTTGATTTTTAAATTAAAAGCACTTATAAATAACTATTGACTTTTAAAGATCGTAATACATCGACATAATGTATAAATAACTTTTCACATTTGAAGATTGAAATAGATTGAAACCCATTTTGAACAAGTGCTGCATGCAGCCGGTAGTCCCTGTCGGGTCTGCCACAACACCACAATACAAATGCTCTGTGGAACATGTCTAAGCTTTCTGTTTCGCTAAAAACCTGCCTTCGTGGAACAAACTTGCTACCTTACCTGAAAGATCTTGCTGTCTGCATGGCGTTGAAAGATCTTGTTGTCTGCATCACACAATCACATAATTCACTTAATCGAATTTCAAAGGAAATACAATTTTCATATTAATTTAATGCCTTCATAGAAGGCTATGACAAAGGCATCTTATTCCATAACAGAGAAAACAATGACACAATCACATAATTCACTTGAATGTGTAATAAAACAACGCCCAGTGTGTTGGACAAGTTTAATTATTAAATACAAATTATATAATTTAATATTTCAAAATGAACATGGATGTACTCTTCAAATGAAATAGAAAGAGTGATTAACTTTTATTTTTATATAAGTGTAATTATGGCGAATTAGATATATATATTTTTTATTTTGAAAATTTTATATAATATTTGTGATATATACTTTTTTATTTTATTTTTTAATAAGTAGTTTTTATTTATGTAGACTGAATATTTTAAATCTTTATATTACAAATCTTAATAAATGTAGTTTAATAATCCAGTTATTCCATATATTGTTTTATCAATTTAATATGTTATAGAAGTTGAATGTTTGGGGTATTGATCGTTTCATAGACTTAATCTTATAAGCACTCATGTTTAAAATCTAAACCAACTTTGCTGTTTCATAAACTTAATCTTATAAGCACTCATGTTTAAAATCTAAACCAACTTTGCTCATTCACATAACAGTCACACTTTCTAGGATAAAACAACTTCAGTGTGTAATTTGTGTAATTTGTTCTCTGGAGAATTTGGGAACTATTGATTCTGTCCTTGAGACTGTGATGCAGAGAAGTTAAAAGAATTAGATATTATGTGTATGCTATAGGCTTAAATGAACAATCATATAAAAGAGTCTGGCATATTGTAGATAAAAGAGTCTGGCATATTGTGGTTGCAGTGGATAAGATGCGCACCTGTGAATAATTTAAGTATGGGCACCTGTGAATGATATGTTTGAGACTGCTTTGCAGCTTTGTTCAAACTTCAGAAGAAGCAGCTTTCTCCAGACTTCTAAAGGAGACAAGCTAATGCTTCCTGTAGCAAAATGGGAAAAATGCTAATGCCTCCTGTAGCAAAATGAAAAAGGGGAAGGGAAAGACAGGTATGCCGACTGCCATATAGTATTTGAGAAGTATTTGAGAAATCTGCAAAAGGGCGAGCACGTTGCCATATAGCATTTAGAATTGAAGAACAACGGAAGACAAGTGGCCAAATGAAGACAAGTGGCTACTGCCATGCAAAATTTTAGTGTTGTGGAAGTCGACAACCAAAGTTTGGATAAAATAACTTGCCACTTCAACCAGCCTACTTAGGATAAGATCATATTGTAAACTTTGCCTCCACAGCCTACTTAGGATAAGATGATATTGCATCAATATTTTTGCATCGCTAGACATGAAGGCTATAATAAGACCTCAATTGTTATCCGAACCAAAAACTTTGCTTAAAAGTTTGTTGAATGAAATTGGGAGCATTAAATTATTTGAAGAAAAAATTAGTAGAAAAATGATTACATTATGTATTCCAATGGCGAGCCAACTCTATATTTTTTGTTTCCAATATTTTCTTCTTTTGATTTTCTGCTAAAACTTTTTTCGAAAGCTTGTTGGACACAATAGATTTTTGCTATCCCCAATAATAAACTCATTATATCTATTTGATTTGATCCAAGCCACATTGTTACCTCCAATCATACTTCAATCCAAATCAAAAGAAGAAAATATTTCTTTTTGTGGATCTTGCACTTCAAGAGCTTGAAGTTGTTTCCATTTTGAACAACTCTACAAGATATATAGCCCAAGTTAGTGTCTCATAACTTTGCAAACAAAATGATATGTTCCATTGGAAAAGTCAATGAGTTTTGTGCTTAAAATACTAGATAGGTATGAAATGGAAATAACTTATCATGCTGATTATCATATTCAGTGATAATTTTTATTCACATATTAACATTTTTAAAATTTACATATTGAAAATAGCTGAAATTTGAATTTCAAAGTTAAATATCGATGGAAACCACATCATGTGAACCACAAAGAAATTATCCACGGCAACCACATCCTCTTTTTACTCTGAAATTCAAAAATCTTTAAGATTTTTCAATCTACATAATTTTTTAAAGATTCAATATAATATGTTTAATGCTCCAAAACACAGAAATTTCTCATCTAAAAACTCAAGTTTAACAGTGTGATGGTCCTCATCTAAAATTACATGAGTGTTTCTAAATTTGTAGGTCACTTTCTGGGTACGCTATATTCTAATTGTTTGGTGCCACCTTTGAATTAGAGAAGCTAAAACTTAAAAATTTAAATGTGCTTTACATGTTTATCTAAATTTACTAAACACGATTGGAGATTGTATTAGAAATATTTTCATTTGACGTGCTATATTCTCCTCAGAGTAAGCTATTCATTATTATTGTGAAGTTTTTAAATACCATGGTAACTAAGTGAACCCAATATGCTTTGGAGAGCTACAACCCCAAGAAATTCTTTTAGAGAGGAAACCTTGCTGCCTTTGAGATAAGTGTGGTAGAAATTGCATACACACAACCACTGTACTATTAGTCTAGTTTCCAATCTAATAGAGTATGAAAAACAAATTTAATATCCCAATCTATTTTAAATAATAAACTATAAATGAAAATCAAACACTTCATGATCACAAATAAAAAATTATAAATTAAAACTTTAATCCATTTCAAAAAAAATATAAATACTATCTAAAACTAATTAATTACTCATCTATTATTTAGTAAAAAATGTTACCAATACTAATAGAATAAACCAAATATCAAATAACTTTATTAATGACTGATCACCAAAAAAAACTATTTTTCTTATCAAGAAATGATCCAACTCACTTTAACCACCAAAACAAACTAAAATAACAAAAATATATGAAAATCATAACAGTAACATACTTTCATATCTCACTCAAAAATAATAATTTTACATTTAAAAAAACCAAAATAAAATAACATATAAAAGCCTGATTTCAGAAATATATTGAATGACCATATAAAATAAAATTTCTTCACAAAATATCACAGTTTTCGTTTGGAATATCTAAACTCTGTTAAGACAAAATCACACAGTTTTCGTTTGGAATATCTAAACTTTGTTAAGACAAAATCACTTATTCTGTTTCTGTAGAAGCTACACTATAAAAAAAAATATATTACAATTAAGGAAACATTATCTCTTCCGTGGAAACACTTTATTTTAGGGAATTTTCATTTATAACTATTTGTTTCTTTTTAATGGAAAGTTAATGCGGGGCATTTGGTAGCAAAAGAGTAAAAACCAAACCGTAAAAAAAATATATTACAATTGTTTCAATGAGGGTACTTAATTTTAGGGAATTTTTACGGAGTACTATTTAGTTTTTCTAATAGAACATTAACTTGTGCATTCTGTTGCAAAAGAATTAAAAAATCATAGTTACCAAATTAGAATTCAAATACGAATTCGAATTCGATACAATATGAAAAAATTCCATAATATACATGTTACAAATACTTAAATTTATTAATTTTTTTTAATAAAAGTTATTCTATTGAAACTGAAATTTATATATATATATTATATATATATATATATATATATATATATATTATTTTATTTTATATAAAAGTTACATTTTTTTATTATTTTTATATAGGAATCAATGATTTACAACCAATTTTCTATTTTATAATTTTTATTATCTATTTGAAACTAAAATTTACCATTTTATAATATTATCCAATATAGAAGTTACAATTTTTTATTATTTTTATATAGAAATTACTGTTTTGCAACCAATTTGCTATTTTATAGCTTTTGTTAATTGAAAAGTTATTACTCTATATTTCTTGATATTGCGATTTATTATTTTATAATTTTTTAATATAGAAATTACTATTTTTTGTTATTATTTTTATTTCCAAACTACAAGTTTTCAATATAGTATTTCTTTTCTTTAGTTAATTTTTCCATATGAGTGACTCCCTCAATACCATATTAGTTTTCCTGCGTGATTGGATTTCAAACTCAAACCTAGGGTTACCTGCCTTACACACCACCATTGGAATTGCTCAGCTCTTCATCATTTGCAACGACTGGCAGAATGTGGCGTGCAACAATCTTTATCTTTTTATTATCTCTTGCGGCCTTTCCAGCCAACGAGCCCCTGGACCGCGAGATATTTTGGCAATATGCCCAACAGAGAATTGAAGAGCTCTGGGAACAGGTTTCTTACCATCAGCTGATTTCCCTCCTCCTGCCATTTCTTAACCGAGCAATGGAAAAATACTTCATGCACTGTACCGAATTCGATTTGGCCAAAATTTTAATCGTATCGAACCGAATCAGCGAATTTGCTAATTTTTTTTGGCCAATACGCCCGAATTTGGTAACTATGAAAAAAACACCGTAAAAGAATATTGTTATATATTGTGATATATGGGCATAAAAATTTAAATACCGTTTAAAGATGTCTGTGTTTGATGCAAAAACATGGTAATTCTGTAGAGTAAAGGGTAGCCATAAAGGAGTTGCTACCAGTGTCTTTCGACTGAATTTTGAATTTAAAATTGGTGAATTAGCTCACCACTTTCTGCCACTTTGTTTTCACCGACTCTGATATTATGACCCTGTTTTCACTAAGCCTGATATTACAACATCCATTGCAGGGTTATTCACGGCGTATTATGTAAAACTGATTACGAAGAAATGCTATTACAACATCAATTGGCAGGGAATCAACTTAGAAAAAAAAAATTAATACAGAGCATTAGTGTTAATTTACTAGACCTTCATTGAATAATGGAATACTTTTTCCTTTAGGCCCATAAAGTATAAAAATAAAACATGCAGAAATACAGAACCCACCTTGTTTTTGAAAAGTAAAAAACATAAAAATAAATAAAGAAATATCGTTGACGCTAGAGAACATGCCTCTCAATTACGCCACTTGTACCATCCTCTCAGTAAATAGAATGTGACAATGTACATCAACTGTTTGGCTTCTTTGTGGTCTGCTATTTATTCTTTACAAATAATAAATTAGTGATTTTGCAGCAGGTGCAACATTTTAGAGATAACAACTTCCCCTTAGAGATCTTACCCAGTTAATTGAAAGCTTTGGTTGCAGGTAACTATGGGTGGAGTAAGCATCTCAAGATCGACGCACTTGATGTTCAAGTTAATTAACAATACCAACTGCAAGTAGAGTGAGAAAGGCTTGCATGCAAAAAGGGAAGCCAAACCTGAAAACGAGAAAGCAACACAGAATGCAAGCCCAATGAGAAAGACTGGCATGCAAGAAGGGAAACTAGACAACAAAGCTCCACATAATGTAGGAAATAAGGAAGCGAGATTTAATAAGTTTACAGTAAACTTCATGAAATTGATGGAGAAACTCGAGGCCAATCGTTGCACTTCTCCTTTGCTGGCTCTCAAAGCCTCAAGTTGCAGCAACAACTTCTCCTTTGCTGGTTGTCAAAGCCAAAGTTCGAGCAACAATGTCTTGAAAGGTGAAAATCAGTCAGGTATGCACCGGCTAAGGATGGTGTCATTTACAATACTAGAGCTTACAATACTAATGTTGCATGCATGCAAAAGGACATGTGGAAAGGTCCTTGGAAGACATGTGGAAAGGACCTTGGAAGGACATTCGCTGCAGTAACTCTGGATGTATGCCCTTCTAAAAACGGTTTGGATATAGAAAAAACTTTGCACGATAAACTATTTGGATATGGAAAAAGATTTGCATAATAAAAGACTTTGCCACAACCGGACTTTGGTTAAAATAATGTTGGGCGAACCTTCCTGCATCGTGAAGCTTACAATAAGAGGTCGAATATTTTCCCTCGAAATACTTTGGTTAAAATTTTGATGAATGAACTTGCCAACATAAAACTTAGTTTAAATTGATAAGTTACCACAATATTTCCATATCGGTGAAGGCCGCAATAAGAGGTAGAATATTTAAAAAAAAACTTTGGTTAAAATTTTAGTGAATGACATTGTCAGCATTAAACTTTGGTTAAAATAGATATAGGCGGAAAAAAGAATCGGTCAAAAAATGAATTAATGCAGGGTCAACGATCAATCGATCGCTATAGTCCTGCTAAAAGCAGGGACTAATAAGATGAAAAAATTGTAAATGGAAGGAAAGATATCGTAATTAATGGCACCAAACCAGATGCCATAGAATTTTTATCCTTCTACTTAGGAATTTGTTTCATGCTATTTATGTGAATTTGTTTATATAACAACAATGGACAACTAATAATGATAGTATGATGTCTTGATTTATTTTTTTTTAAGAAATTTGGATTTTTGAATGCTTGTTTCAGCCAATAATTGCTTTAAAAAAAGTGGACCATTGTTTTAACTTGTCCAGGGCACCCAAATGCAAGTATCATTAGTACAAAATATCAAGCCGCCAAGGTAGCATGCTGAGCATCTCCATGCACTCTAAGGCTAAAAAAGAAGCAGAAATGAACCAAGTGCAATGCTAAATCAACCCACCGCACTGTATCCCTTGCTCTGTAGTGGAATTCTGCCGTGCAAAAGGGTTTAGCGATATACAAAATCGAAGAAGATAAAAACATATCTATTTTCATAAATAGAAATAATTATTATGTAGACTTACAATTAACAGAGATTATATATATATATATATATATAATTAATGAAATCGGATGGCATTCACACAAAAGGAATCGGATGGTCTGTTTTTCAGAACTCGTCCCGTACTCCCACTCAATTGGATCGTGCTCTGCAACATGCAATTCATAGAAATTTCCATGGGATTATAGTTCTCCTTTTGGATTCCTTCGACATGCCTTGAGTCATTCTTTCCTCCTCCTCAGAAAACTAAAGAAAATAAATTAAAATTGTATATCATTTCATTCTCTTTATTTAAAATACTTATTGATTCATTATTTACCGTGATAATTGAGATATATACATGGTAATGTAACAAATAATATGTAAAAAGAAAATGCCATATAAATTAGTAATTATGAGAACAACAATTTAATTTACAAAAAATTGTAAATTTTATATAAATAATATGTAAAACTATTGAAAAATCACAAAAAAAAACAATATTTATTCTGAATCTCTAGTACTATTTAAAATCAATAAATTAGTTACATAAAATCTTTAAGAAATAAAACAAACAACAATCTATAAATATAAGTAACATTCAAACGCGAAACACAACGAAACTTCAGAAAACTTCAGCTAATCATAAGCATTACCATATAACATCACAATACAGGTTCCTTAGACCAAATCAGGTAACGGTGGATGAAACACAAGATTACAAAAACGAAAGTATGCCGTTAATCCCTTCGCTCCTAATGTATACGTGTATTTCAATACCTTCTCTGTGTTTCAACTAATTGATCACGATTTCAACTAATTATAGTTAGTCAGATTTTACTCTTATCTTTGTTTATTTTGCAGAAGCAAATTTAATTGGGTGGGGTGAGGACTAATTGTAGTTGAGTGGGAGGAAGGAGGAATATTGATGATGAAGTGCTCAGACTTTCCAATGTGTGAACAAAAGGATAATGGAACCCGAAAAGTATCAATAAGTGTGTTCTATAAATGCAGAAAAATAATTATAAATAAGAGCTCAACATTTCAAATTATCCATAAATGCTATCCATAGTTGCAGAAAACAAGGCCTACCTTGGGGTCGATAAGCAAATTCTATGCATATGAATTTTACACTGAAAAAATGAGTTTATACTTGGTCTGGAAGCCTATCCTAAGGGAGACCTTCAAAATCTTATAAGTGATTTTTGTTACAGGCAACACAAATTTGAAAGCCAATACAGAAATGAAACCTAAATAGAACATGATAAACTAATTATCAAAATCAACAGGGACGGGAGCCCGGTTTGAAGAGACGAGGTTAAGCTAATTAAATAAAATGAAATAGAGATTTTATGAGAACAACAAATTTACATTAACACCAAATAAAGGCAAAGGAAATAAACTGAGTACCTGAAACCAATTTGGAGTAGTCAAAGAGAATAGCACAACAAGGGTTTGCGCAGCAGGAGCGAACAACTCTACCCTTGGCGGGTCCTGCATCAAATCATAAATGAATTTACTTCGATATATACACATGGCAGAGCGTATATCTAAATGAATAACTTAATCAAGAAATTGCATTGATCTCAATCGATTGGATGTAGCAGAGGCTCTTCTGGAACATGCGAAATCCATTGTCCTCTTCTGTCAACATACAAATTTTAGACATTAAATTTTATAGAGATTGTCTGATTTGAAACATCATACTCTCCACAAAGACACAAAAACCAAACACCTAAATGGAGGCGCTTTCCAGAAAACATATCACAAATGAAGAGTAAATAGAGCATGAGGATGAATGATGGTGAAGATTTGAAATTTATAGATGCTTCTGCCTCTTTTTCCATGGACAGAAAAATAAAAAAAAAGATATACCTCCTTTAACATAAAAAAAAGGAAATATCTAATTCTCTGTACTCATACGAATATACATTAGGGCACAACTTTCACTTCCATTTCTTAACTCTCGGCTTTCACTCCGACCTTTTAGGTGTTTCTTGAGAAGTCATCCATCATAATTATTTCTATTTTACGGAGGTCCCCACTCCGACTTCTTCCAACGGAAAAGCTTTTTCAGCCCACTCATTTTTCCTAATAACCTAATTGATGCGGTGATTAATTATTCTAGAAGGAACTCATTATTTGTGTTTATGTCGTTTTCTAAGTGAATAAATTAGGTAACCGTTAATTTCTTACAGATTAGGTAACCGTGAATAATTTTTTTTAAGTGTTTATTAAAAGAATTTACTAAAGTGTTATAAATTCTCTTAATAAACACTTAAAAATAAATTTAAAAGAAGTTATTAAACACATAATATTTGTAAAAGAAAATCAAATTTTATTCAATTGAACATCAATTAATTGTAAACAAGTTATTATTCTCTCTTCTTCTCCCCCGACCTCACTCCTACCAAATTTATTAACTAGGAGAAAGATACAAAAAATGATACCAAAGTGCCAAAATTTACATTGTGTCCATAAATTAAATACAAAAAGCATAAAAAAGACACATAGAATACATATAAAAAGAACTTCCATCATGGATTATGAGGGGGTTCCAGTTCCTATCCATAATTTAAAATGTTTGGGGATCTAGGGGCCCCGTATACATACATCTCTAAGTGGTCAATATGACCCTCAATATGATCTATTGACTTATTAGTCCCTATTTGGCTCATAGTAAGTGAAGGCATCTTGTTCATAATTTCCTGTTTATTATGTTTTCTGTTAATAATGAATGTTATCACCTCATACTATTCATCATGTATATATTTCCCTAGCTCCTCCAATAGTTTGGTAACAACCTGCAATTGTCTATAAAGAAATTCTAAATATGGTGACGCTTCCACATTGCTAGGTGAGGAAACATGTTCATCAGCCAATTCAACCTCACAAACAACCTCAACACCCCCATCACCTTCAACTTCTCCCACCCACTTGTCATGGTCAATGAAGATTTGTGAGGTCACCCAACTCACCTGACATGGCCCCTTGATTTAAGAACTCCACTATATAATCCATATGTCAAAGACCAATTTAATTCTACCACCTAAATGTTGTAGCTTGGTAATGGAGTCCCACTTCAAAACTCAACAAGATAAAAATGGTCAAAAATTACAGATTCTTCCACCAATATTACTAAAGAAGAAACCCCATGATTACAAGTTTCCTCTTGAATAGTGTACCCCAAGAAATGAAGGATAGAGGTAGTGAGCCTGAGAACTCAAACTACCAATCTCAACCCCAAGGAAATCTAGAGATAGAGACATGCAACAAATACCACTAAAGACGACAGGGACCACGACATATTCTTGAGATCATAAACATGAGGAAACCCAAAAAGAATAGAAGACCACCTCATTCAAACTTCCATTTACAAAGGAACTCCTAGGGCCTATAGGTAGAGCCATATTTATTACTAGACAAGGAATATAATAAAACCATCCCATTTTAACTCTTGCAGCAAGAAAATTTAGTAGTGCTCTTGTCCTCACCACTTCTCATGATCCAAATGATAGCTCACCACCATTCAGCTCTCCGAGGTGCCAAACTGTGTAAGTTAGCACAACATAGCAACCAAAGCACAAGCCCTTCTAGCTTACATTATCATTTCACTCTAAAGGAACCACTTGAATGAGCATACATAGGTTAGGAGTCTATGCATATTCAACATTCCCCTACCACCTTCCCAAAGTCCCATCACTAGAAAAATTGGCCTCTGTAGAAAACCCATCATTTAGGAAATAATCTCATTCACTTGTCTCTAGAAGCTTTTGGTTATCCTATGCCACTTGTCTATGGCCCCTCTCCCCATCTATCCCCCATATTTTCCCATGTTGATCAAGGTAAAATTTAACCTTCATGTTATCTTAGTTTTATAATATATATAAATAATACGTATTTATATGAGT